>OMNW01003174.1:8179-22728 GCA_900303245.1 Selene dorsalis
CACACACACACACACACACACACACACACACCTGGGCCTTGTCCTCCTTGTCAAAAACAGACTCGGTGCTTCTTTGTGGTGGAGGAGCCATTATAAGTGTGTCTGGTAGTTTGGGGTCTTTCTTCACAATACCTGAAATACAACAACATACAGCACATAGGAACTGTTATATGTCAAATGCAGGGTGATATATTGAATGTGAGTGTGTGTATCAACAGGTTTGAGTTTCCTCTGCTGCTGTTTTGTGTGTCTTATGTAACGTAACGCTGGCCCCTCACCCTGTTTCTTCAGCATACTGTAGGCCTCCTGAATCTTGGGCTCGTCTTTCAGCCACAGCGTCCAGCCGTAGAGGACCTCCGTCACCCGGTCTTTCACCCTCTGAGGCGTCCACGCTCCAAAGTACTGCTCAGAAAACATCAAGCCGCTCGATCACATCAGTGTCTTTCCTCAGGAAACAGCTGCTGCATGGCCGCTTCTTTTCTTGGCCTTTAACTCTGCTCTTTAATCAGATTTAAGCCACTTCCTGCTGCATGTTGTTGGTCTTTTGATATCAAACTGAATTCTGGGTAAATTTAGGCCCTTTTCAACATGTGTCTCATTTGATTCATGTCATTTTTATTCTATACTCCTAAATTATTCTTCTGTTCTCAGACAGATCTTTTTATAACAGGCTGATTATTATTGTAAAATCCTAGTGACACTGTATCTATTTATCTATCCATTCATGATTTTGTTTGTGTTTGAGATCTGGTTTTCTTTACAGACTAATATCAGTTCTTGAAGCTTTTACTGATGATTTTCTGTCTTTAATGGTTTTTGTTTTAATTTATTTCATTATTACTGGACATGGTTTTGTCTATTTGACAAAAAAAAAATAGATAAAACCATGTGAGAGAATTTATACTCGCACCATTTGTCATACATACAAATCAACAGAAACAGCACACACACACACACACACACACAGCACACACACACACATAACCAACACACCACAACAGATTATTTAAAGATATGTGGGCTGATGAAAGTCACTCAGCCAGATTGTCAACATGTCTGTCTCCTGTTTCACTGAATTCAGGTCAAGTGACTTCTCAGAATCAGACAATCAATCTTCGTTGAACTGTTTTACACACAGAATCAGGAACAGTTTTAAAATCCACAGGTTGAAATATCAGCCCCACGACCTCCTGGCTCTGTGTGTGTGTGTGTGTGTGTGTGTGTGTGTGATGAGCTGTACCTTTGGTGTCAGGAGCTTGATGAGCTCGTTGAGAAAGCGAAACTTGGCCGCCTCGCTGTGGAACCTCTTCCCGCAGTTGTTCATACACGCCTCCAGCACCTGGAGAGCGGCGAATAAACCATCACTGAAACTAATCATCATAAACAGAAGCTTCAACAATGAGACAATGCAGAGAGAGAGAGAACAGACTTTGTCGTGGTTAAGTGTCACATGACGCGAGGCACATGAACATCAGGAAGCTTCTCTAAGCTGCATGTCACAGTGAAAACACTGCAGCTCTCTTTAAGGTACAGTGCGGTTTCACAGCCGATTCACATGCAGATTAAATCCTCTCATGTGGTAAAAGTTAGTCACAGATATGACTCGTAGGGATCTCCCTCTCCTCAGAGTCAAGACAAAGGCATTGTTTTCAATAAGTGAAGCGGGGATAAATGTGGAGCATGAGCCATGACAAATAGATTTAGTTAATATCGGATGTATATTATATGTGGTGTACAACAAGGATTGGCTTGTTTATCAATGCTTCTGATTAGGTGAAGCATTAAAAAAGAGTATTTTAAATTTAAAAACATGAGGAAATGAGTTGCCAGGTAAAAACTCACATGTAAAATGGATCATCTGTGTGTTATAGACTTACAGTGAGCGCCTGCAGAGCCTCTTTCTCCTGCGGAGACTGGATTTTATGAGCAAGAAGACGGATGGCGACCTGCGGCCTGAAAGCAGAAAATTAAACTTCACCTCAGTGTTTCCACACAGTGTCATGATTAAATACAGCTGCTATAAATGGAAGAATTCCTGGAAGGAGCAGGAACAAAGCTGGTATTAGATTATTCCTAATGCATTTATTCTGAGCAGAGGAAAAAGGTCAAAGGGGAAAAAGGTGCTGTAGAGCTCGCCCCCCCACCCTCCTTCACTCTTGCACGATGCTTTAACTGAGAAGCTGTGCAACATGGATGTGAAGCAACTCTTTCTCAAACACCACAGTTGCATTAAGGTGACTTCCAGGGAACTTTAATTCATGTTCATGTGTTCAAAAATGTTTGTCTTACCCATCAGCCTCCTGTTTGATGAGCTGGTAGAAGCTCTGGATGCAGTCCCACCTGTCCTCCTGGTTGTTTGGGTCTGTGGCCATGTCTGAAATAACACATATTTCCATTAAGTGCCTCAATTAGATCGAACACACACACACACAATGTGCATGTAAACGAGGAAGTGAAAATGAAGACGGACCTGCAGAACGCAAAACGCTGTATATAATGTTTCACTACAGTGTGGGGTCTGTACAACAGTACCTGCAACAAACTGCCTTTTTAATATGAACCTCATATATCAACCAACTGATTAATCACTGAATCATTTCAACACTAAATAATATTTTGAGTTACTGCAGCTGATGTTTGTCCTAATTTTAAACTGTGTCCATGTGTCAAATGAACTTTCAGATGTTCCTTTGGTATAAATAAACTTTGCTTCAGATGGTGAGTCCCGTTGAAAACAAGCACTTTGTCAATAAGTGTAAAAGCTGATGAGACAAAGAGGATGTTTTTCATGCTGCCAAGGAGCATGTGACTTCATCTGATTTGAATGAAAATGGCTGAAATTGGGGACAGCTCACAGCTTTTTAACGTTTAACTCCTCACCAACAGTAAATATCAAATAAAACTGAAACTTATTAATGTTTTGATCATTGAAGAATCTTTATAACACCATAGAACTGAGTGGATATGTCCTCAACCACAAGCTGACATCATCAAATATTTTTTTTTTTATGTCTTCATAAATGAAGTAACACAAATAGAAGAATAAACATGGAACAATCTTTTATTCTTTTTTATCAACTAATCAATTAACAGACTAACTGTTGCAGCTCTACTGTTCATACATCAATAAGTTCTTGCACTTTTCTAACATTTTCTCTTTAAACTTGGCAAAAGCTCAGTAAATTCTTCATTACACATCTTTAATCACTGAATAACTAAACAAGTGCAAACTTGATCGTGAACTGACAATCTGTTCGTTTTCTCTCGGTCGTCGTGCACGCGCACAGCAGGAGTTCAGACGCCGCACGCCGCTGCAGCGCTCGCTGGGCACGCGCGCGAGCTTAAAGCAACTTCCTGTTCCATCTCATACTTTGTGCATCAAGTCCAAAAAGTGATTTATTAAAGTTAAAATATACAGCGACACGTGCACATTTTGGCCGATTAAATAACGCGTTACTACGGTAACTGCCTGCCGTTGACGGTTGTTGTTATCGTGACCGCGAACGTGAACGTTAACGTGAACGTTAGCTAACGGCAGCAACGGTCGGGTCTGATATGACATGATATCGTGACGTTAGCTAGGTCCTATGTGCAAGTTTGAACAAATAAACAAACAAACAAACAAACAACCGTTGAAACTTTTTCTCTGCCGCCGGTTTTTTACTCACTGAGCCACGACTCGAAGGTTGCCGAGCTGTCACCGGTCGCCATCTCCGTCCGTGTCCAGCGGCTCCAGAGACGATGTTCAGCCGCGATCTGAGCGTGTGTGCGCGGCAGGCGGAGGTGCAACTACCGCTCCACTCACTGCGGCGACATGTGACACTCACGCCCAGTCACACTGCTGACACACTAACCACTTTATGTCTCTCACACACACACACACACACACACAGCCCTCCGCTTGTCCCTTTTTATACTTTCCGCAGCTCTTTCTTTTTTCTGTCTTTTCTTTCTTTTATGAGCTGAAACCTCAGTCTCTGTGTGTCTGTTCGGTCACTTTGCATCATTGCTGTTGTTTTGTGTCTCTAAAGTTTTTCACTGTTTGTGTCACTTGTGTGGTCATTTGGTGTTTGTGTGTGTCTGTGTCACAGTGAGGTCACAAGTTTTTTTTTGTGTGAGGTCACTGTAGTGTGTACTGTTGTTTTATAAGGTCTAAAGTTGTTGTGCGTCACTCATTTTGTGAGTTCACTCATATTCTTTGTGTTCAGTTTGTATCTGAGGTCACTTTACTGTGTGTTTCTGCTTGCTCTGTCTCTCTAAAGCAGTTCTGCATCACTTTGTGGCTATTTTGTGTTTCTTTGTGGTCATTTTGTATCTCTATTAGGTTGTGTACTGTATGCATCTGGTAGTTTTGTGTCTTTAAGTTGTGCTGCATCAATTAATGTTTCTCTTTTTAATATATTTTATTTGTCATTTTGTATCTTTGAGGTTGCTTTAGTGTACGTCTCTTCTTTGTGGTAGTTTTGCATCTATGAGGTTATTTCATACTGTGTGTCTGTAGATGTTTAGTTGTTCTGCATCACCTGGTGGTCATTTTGTGATTGTTTTTTTAAGATTTTTGTGTTTCTTTGTGGTCATTTTGTATCTGTGAGGTCATCTACTGTATGTATCTAGTTGTTTTGTGTCTTTTTGTTTGTCAGACTGAACTGATATTTAGTGGAGTCAGACTGTCACACAGCCCCAAAGCTGAGTACTCGCAGCCCTCACGCTGAACAATTACTGAGGTCTTCCTTTCATAAAACACTGATTCTTCACTCTTTCAGTTCTTATTACTTCATCTTGTCCACAGCACCTGTTTCCACAGTGACCCTGGATCATCCAGATGTTACTTTGCAGACTCAGTGAGGTCACAGGTACGGTTTCCCCCTAAAACTCCTCCACACAGACTCTGCACAGGAGACCTGCACTCTTCTGCAATCTGATTGGCCTTTCGCTATTTTCACTTTCAGGTCTTCCAGATCTTGTCTTGACTTCCACAGTTGGACACTTTGAGATGTTTTGGAGGAAATCTGAAGCTGGGAGCAGTCTGACATCTTTTTATAGCCTCCTCTGCGTTGTAGGCATCAATTAGTTTCATTTTAAGATCCTCAGTCCGTTGCTCAGCTGAACAGAAATTGAAACATATGAACTGCATGAGAAACATTCAAGAGTAATTCAAATTATTTATGACTTGTGTCTTTCTTTCAGAAGGCATCCAGTTATCTTTTTTGCATGTTTGTAATTAAGTGTTTTCGCTTGTGACTGTTCCATCCATACATCTGTAAACCAAAGTTCGTTAAAACTGTTTTCTGAAGAGATAGTTTGCATAAAAATACCGAGGTACTTCCCGACCTCAGGTGCTGCTTAGTGTTTCCTGGTCCAGTCAAGTCTCACAGTGTAAATAAAACAAACACTCCTCGTGCAGAAAATCAGTTTTCTACTGTTTTATAAAATATTTGTAATCATTCATTATTTAATTTATACCAGTTCGTTTTAAATAAGTCCCAGTTAACTTTGGCAGAGTCAGTGTGAGGTTAAACATTTAACCTTCAACGTCCTTTGCAGCTGTCCTTCAGATCCACATCAGACCAGGAGCTGACAGGCCGTCCAGTCTTTAACTGGTCTCTGAAAGCTGCAGGAGTTTCTGGAAGCGATGGCCGATCTCCGCCGGCCCCAGAGACACCATCATCTCAGCCACACTTGGACCTTGCTGCAGATCAGAGGAGAACAGAAGCCCAGAGGTCAGTAAGGTAACACGACCTCGAACCAGACGAGTAATGCAACAGAGCGCTCTGAAACGCAATCACAAACAACTTCCTCTTTCCATATTCCTGCAGCCAGGGTCTCTGTGGTGACTGAGTCACTGCAGCGTTTCTCAGCCTCTAGTCATCACTGTCATTTTAAGAAGCTATTTTAGAATTTACCCTCGTCATGCCGTGGAAGGAAATATATATTTAAATTTAAAAAAAGGAGCACGTGCAATTTCACGTTCAGCAGGAACTTCAGCATGAAAGAAAAAATATTGAATTTGCTGAGATCGAGTCTGAAGAATTGCAGAAATGAAAGTTGCATGTGAGTTGTAAAATGATTAGGTGACGTTTTTAGCTCCTCAGAGTTAAAAAATGATACTAAAATATAAAAGTGCAGCTTGTGTTCTTGAGGAACATTAATTAAAGTATGTAAACGCAAGTCAACCTCAAACATGTTTTATCTCTGACTCCATTTAAAGTATTTATATAAAGCTAGAAAAGTACAATGAGTGACTGAATTCACAATGATAATATGTTATTGGGATCAGACATAACAGAGTCATACCGTGAATAATGGAGGGGCTGAATGTGTTCAGGTGCTGCTAAAAGGAAAAGCTGTAAAAATGACTACTGTTAGGAAAAAAGAGTTTCATGACAGATCGTCTAGTTCAAGTCATTTTGAAGAAGCACCTCGACTTTGTGATGAGTCATCATCTCAGATTGCACAGTGTGACTTTTTTCAGACTCTGGATGAAATCGATAAAAAGCAATGTGAATACTTTTACTACACGAAGCCTCAGGAGAAAGATACACCGCACGTTCACTTAATCTTTTTTGTCTGTCAGGAAATGTTGAAGGCAAATGGCTCCATCGGTGTCTGAGACACACACACACACAGAGCTGGGGATGTGCGAAGAATGAGTCAACACACAAGCAGAGCTGCTGCTGCTCAAGCCCCCAGGTCAGAGGATGGGCGTGTGTGTGTGTGTCAAGAAATATATATAATGTGTGTGTACTATAAAATCAGGTTTATTTTATTGCCCTCAGCCATAGAGCTCAGCTGTTTTCTAAAGGCTACAACAAACACATCAATGAAAAAGATATGTGTGAAACATATCTTTTTACACCAGGTGATGTGTGTGTTCATTATAACAACATGGCAGACAACATGTTTCTTTAGAAACAGAGACTAACAACAGTGATGATGGTTCCTGAAAGTGCTTCTCTACCTTATCACACATCACTACCTCTTGTCTTTGGACTAAAGTTCTTTGATAAATTCACAATGTCAGATCAATACAAAGACTGGAGCAGTATTTGTATGAGCTGCTGTGTTCAGAACAGGGCGTGATAAAAAGGGAGCGGCTGATGTTTCCCCATCCACCGACAGCGAGCGAGGCATTTAGCACCCGAGCTCGACTATGGCAGACCTAGCGGAGCGGCTGCGGTCAGCATCAACTGAGGCCTGATACAGATGCTGCGAGGAGAGGGCATGTCCAGGCCCAGAGAGCTGGAGGCTTTCTTCAGGGTGGAGAAAACAAACTGACAACATCACACGGTCCAGGCGCTCCCATCAGTCGAACAGAGTTATTATTACTATGAGTTAGTTTGAACTTCAACCCCCCCCCTGTCCCAGACTGTCCCATGAACCACTTTCACACTTTCATAAAAACAAAACATGATGTCTTCATGTACCTGCAGCCCGCTGAGCGTCAGACGTAAGAGCTTCATCACTTCTCTGTACTTTGTTCTTTTAGTCTGTTTGGCCAGAGTCTTCAGATCTTTACTGAGCTGATCCACCGACAGCTCCTCACCTCGCTGCTCCACCAACCTGAGAGCACACACACACACACACACACACACACACACAGTGGGTCACCATCCTGCTAAAAAATACTGTAGGTGTGAAGTAAAGTGGAAACAATTAAAAAAGGTTACTAATACTACATACTTGAGCACTAATGAGGCAATGTGCTGGGCCTCCACAGTGAGTGCTGCCACCTGCTGGCTGGAGCAGGAAGGACGCACCCATAGGTAGGAGTAACCAGGACTTACAAGCTCCTTCAGAGAGGATATGTGACCCTGAGGACAAGGGAAGAGAGCAGTTTCACTATGAGACACTACAGCAGCAGAAATAAGAGCAGAGGCCACATCTGATCACCGGGAGGAAGAGTAAAAGAATAAATATAAGATTACTGTGCAAAAATCAACACCATGCACAAGTTTTATGACACTTATTATTTACAACCCTGACTTCCCTTTTAGCTCAAGTTAAAAACAAACAATCGAGGAGACAAACACAGGAGTTTCATGCACCTGTTTGTTAGAGATTAAATCATCACACAGATACAAATGTCCAGTAGACTAGGCAGGTGTGTTTCTAATACCTAAAGGGTTAATCCTCTATACAGTGACTGCAGTGCTGTCTCAAAAGTATTTTGTTTTCGTCACCTGTGAATAGGCTCAACAAGTTTACTTTACCCTGCGAAGCCGCAGCACCCGCCTGATATAATCCTCCTGCAGGACGTCTTCATCCTGGATCTCTGCTGAGTAAGTCTGCCGGATCTGATCCTGCAGATCTTTAATCAGTAGCTCACACTGCTCCTCGCCCTCAATACGCTGCTCCAGGTGGATTCTGTCACAATTAGACACATCAGAGATGAAAACAAATCCAATCGGCAGCAGTCGTCCTTATTGATCCAACAGTTAGTGTTTTTTTTTTTTACCTGTTGAACTCAGGTAGTTTTTCCAGGTCTAACAAAGCGGAGTGAGTTGTGATCTTTGACGGATTAAACTCTGAGATCAGCTCATCTATCCTCCTCCCTATCCGATTGGCTGCAAGGCAACAAAACACATTCAGAAGCACATAACGTTTGTTATTGTGGTAATGGACCTGTTTTCATAAGCAGATTTTCTTTTCTTCTTAAACCTTCACTCTCTGTCTCCAGGCTGAAACTTGAATGCCATCTTGGAGTCATGATGTTTCTCATATCTTTGTTCTACTTCACTCACAGTTGAATCCTGATCCACAGTTGGTGGTGATGTCCAGCAGAGCCTCGGACAGGATCCCGTCTCTCTGGAAGCTCTGGATGAAGATGTCCCCCTGCCTCTTGGACAGTTTACTGCCGTCTTTGTTCATCAGGAGCGGCAGATGTCCGAAGGTGGGCGGCCTCCACCCGAGAGCTCGGTACATGAGGAGATGTTTGGAGGTGGAGATGAGCCACTCAGAGCCGCGCAGAACGTGACTGATCTTCATGTGATGATCATCCACTATGTTGGCAAGGTGATAGGTGGGGAACCCGTCTGCTTTGATCACCACAGGATCCCCTTCCACCTAGAGGAGAGGACGGAGGACATGAAGAGTTAGAATCAAGTGTTAGAAGAAAACAATGGTCTCAGACTCATTAATCAAACAAAAACTGATGTTTTCACTCATCATCACCCGACCTGAGCCACCTCATGCCGATTCCATCCAAAGACCAGGTCCTGAAAAGGCTCGATTCCTTCCTCCAAACGAAACCTGATCACATGCGTCAGCCCCTGAGCCAGTTTCTCCTGGACCTGGTCGGCCCGAAGGTGACGACACCTGTTGTCATACCTGCAGAGAAGGAACAACACAACACAGCAAACACCACACATCTGAGGCCACCACCCTGAAGTCTGGTTGCATTTCATCTTCAAATCTGCACTGGTACGGTACATAAAGGAACATTTGTGGATTTATTCGTGTTATTTATTCACCTTGGAGTCTGTCCGCTCCTCAAAGCCTCTTTTTTGAGTAGCTCCAGTCTCTGCTGGCTGCAGAAACAGTAGTAGGCGTGACCGCTGTTGACAAGCTGCTGGGCCACCTCACGGTACAGGTCTAATCTCTGGGACTGAAGGTACGGACCCACCGGGCCGCCTCGCCGAGGACTCTCATCTGGAGGTATACCTGGCAGATGTGAAAATGGTGGCATGAAATGAATAAACCTTGAGTTTCAGCGATTAATGTTTGTAGTTTGAGAGGTGAGTACTTTGTTTTTAACAACAATTAGCTATAATAAATACAGCCTGCTCAGTCCCAGTGCTTCTTACCGGCCCACTCCAGCATGTCCTCTATCGACTCTGCTGCTCCTGGTACCAGTCGGCTCTGATCCGTGTCCTCCAGACGCAGGACAAATGCCCCTCCATACTTCTTTGCAAAGATGTAGTTGTAGAGAGCGGTTCGAAGGCCTCCGAGGTGCAAGAAGCCTGCAGCACAAAGCCCCATCCTGTTAGAGCATCAGACTGCCACATATGAAGAGGTTTACAAGAAGACTGGTTCACAGAGAAACATTTTAACAAGAACTGAACATGGCTTCCTGTCTACTCAAACAAACATCATCTCAAGGCACTTTACAGGGAAAAGGAAAGATCGTACTTCAGTACAGAGAGAAACCCAGCAGCTCCCACGAACAGTGACTCTTTAAGGTCATTTTGAATCTTTCTGTTGTCAATTTGTGTCTTATATTGTATTTCTCTCTGTTATTTAGTGTTTCTTCACAGTCTGTGTGGTTTTACTTTGACAGTAATAGAGAGGTCAGTGAGGTCAAATGAGCCCTGGGTCTCCCTGTAGTTCAAGTAAATACTATGATGTCCAATTTTTCAGCTTTGACAAAAACTATAATTTCAGGATGTGTGTGACTGACAAGAGTAAATGTACTGATCGATAGATATGCAGTTGGTAATCTGTTGATCTCTTATGACAGTGATGAGGAACGCACACCTTAAAAACGTCTAGTTCCGGTACACCTGGTGGCCCGGTTTGCCGGGAGGACCTTACCTGTGGGACTGGGGGCGAACCTGACCCTCACCTCCCCCTGGGCCGTGGAGCAGCATCTCCTGAGGGCGGTGTCCGGCTGCAGCCTCCCCCGCCTGCTCCGGAGACACCGGGAACCTCCGGGAGTCACCGCAGAGCTCAGGTAGTAACACCGCTGACACCGCCTCAGCCACAGAGACAGAGACATGACCACAGGGACGTTACCTCGGCCGTTGTTTAATAACCGTGGAGACACGCGCTCTAACGGTCACACCGGTGACGGAAGCAGCACCATACGAAGCCGGTGAATGTGGACGACGGTCACCGGGACCGGATTTCACACAGACACGACAACAGGACCGTAACTCTGACCGCTGTGATGGTTAAAGTCTCTGCTGCACATGTGTCAATGTTTGGGTCACTCATGATTTCAGTCCATTGAGTGGTTTTCTTCTTCGTCGAAATCAGACCGGAAGCAGAATTCAGCAACGACAGAGCGCGCACACACTGCCCCCAGGCGGAGAGTGTTGTTACTGCTACTGATTCAATTATGTTACTAAACCTTTACACATTTAACCTTTTGAGCTGGTCTGAAACTAAACTTAAACTGAATTTGCAGACATTTACATATGTAAATATGAAACGGTTATAAATTAAGAACTGTAAGACCAAAATGCATTAATGAGACTTTTGTTAAAAAGTAACTTTTTGTAGTAATTTTTCAGTCCTCCCATGAAAAATATAAATTCCAATATAATACACGTCCATCGGAGCCTATGCCTAATATTTCATCTTAATTTGCCTTCATGGTGCAAACTGAGAGGAATATTTAACTCTATAATGTCTTTAAATTAAAAGTCTATTGTAAATCTTAAAAATGTCTTAAATGAGAAAAGAAAATGTTACATCGCTGCATGTCCTAACTCAGGTTATTTTGTGTACTTTTCCTTACTTTCGGCCAGTGAATAGATCTATCTCTTAGTCACAGAAAACCATTTAGTCATCTCATCTAGGCTACATTTTTTTTACAAACTGGAGAGGATGATTTTTACCAACACGGACACGATGGTTATATTTTTATAGGTTGTATTGGAAAGAGACAGGAGCAGGACAAACCTAAAAGAGGAAACCCACATCTGAAGCTCATTAGGTAAATAAGGGAAGAGAGGGATGATCTAAAACAGGCATGGGCAACTCATTCCACAAAGGGCCGCTGTGGCTGCTGGGTTTTATTCCAAGTTTTGCAATCAACTGTCTGAAGACTCAGATCAGTTGATTAAATGAGTCAGGTAGCCATAACAACCCAACTGTCAAACTCAGGGTGAGGAAAACAAAACAATGTGACCGAGTGACGAAAGGTGGCAGGAGACACCACTTTAAGTCGAGTCACAGCAGAGGCGGCCGAGGGAAATGTCATATGATGCAGAGCTGAAGAGGCCCAGAGGAAAACAATGCAAAAACACTGTCACTGCCAAGTCACATGAATTATCTTCTCAAAAGTATTTCTCTACACAGAGATAATAAAAGCTGTATCTACACCTTGTCTCACATATTTTGAGATAAAATACCCTAATACATTCCTAAAACAATGTTCAATGTTCAGTTAGGAGACTCTAAATATCTTGTCTTATACACAAGGCTAATACCCGTTAATATATACCCCTGTTTCGTTTATTTAAGCTAAAGACAGACAGCAAAGGACCGGGGGTCGGACTCTAACCCAGAGACGCTGGGATTAGGATTAAATCTATGTACAACATGAGATAAGACATACAGAGAATAGTTGCTAATTTTTTTTTTTTTACAAAAAGTGAATCTCTCTTTTCCTTTTCCTGATTATTGCAATTAAGTCATCTTACATACACACAAAAAGGTGAAACGCGTGGTTTACCTTTGTTTAATATTCTTTCAAATTTAAATTTAAAACAATTATAATAAATCTTAAAGGCTTTAAATAAAAAAATAAAATGGCCATTGTAACATTGTGACACTGAACGACCTCTGACAGAGCACCTGTGGTGGCTGTAAACATACCGGTACTTCCTCTTCTCACTCATCAGGTTGTTAAACTTCTATTTTTAATTCATTTGATATTTTTGTAACCCGTTCTCTGGATTAAAGGTTTTTGGCCGCAGCTTTGTTCACTGCAACATTCAGTCAACTTTATGCCAAATGACTCACCAATACTGAATTCAGCTAGTTTGAAGATTATTGTCAAACCAGTTTTACCTGATGTGTGTGTGTGTGTTTGTGTGTGCTTGAGCGTGTGCACCCGCATGTCTCGCAGTTTTGTGAATAGCTCATGTTCAGTCCGTCACTGGTGTTTAAAGCGCACTTTTAGATTTTAAAAGTCATGACTTACCAACTTTTAAAGCCTTGAACCTTTTGCAGTTGACCTGTTTAAAGTCAGTTATTATTTATATGTGTGACATCATTACTGGTAACCATGTAACCACAGAAATAAATCTGTATTGTCTAAACTAATCTCTCAAAATGTCAAAAAAGTCCAAATTGCTGTGTTATTAATAAATATAAAGGCTTATATTAAAAGAGAAACAACTACTAGGGAGGTGAAACCTGCTGAAGATGCACCAGGTGTAACTTTGTACCCTTTGTCTCTTTTCTGACTTCGGCATTCATGGACACAAAAGCCGAGCATTCAGGTGATCTACACAACTGTAACCACTCAAATGTTGCTGTGTGGTACAGCCTGAAGCAGCAGCAGGAGAGCACACCATGTCCTGCCCCCTTGCGCAGCAGGGAGGAATCCACGATCATTACCTGTGTAGTCGTCACAAGACAACACACCCCGACAGTGCACCTGTGTCTCAGGTGTCAGGAGAGAGGAGATAGTGTCCAACCACCGGCACTTCACAGCGCCTAAAGGACTCTAGCCACGAGCGAGATTTGGTAAGAGATTCAGTTTTGATGTGTCATGTTATTATGTCTTTTTTTTTCTTCTTCTTCTTCTTCTCTTGTCACTGCAGCCTGAAGGATCATCTCACATCGCTGTTCACTTGTTTGTACATTTGTACGTTCTCACTGTGGCTGGGTTTACCTTAAATCTGCTGTCCGACTGGTGCAGATTCATATTTAAGAGCAAACAGAGAACAAAAGAGCTCGGTCAGTACGCTCATGATGTATATGAGCAGGACGCACATACAGACAAGTTGTACGATCAGTGAAGTTATCATTCAAACTACCACAATCTGACCTGTTGTTTAATGAGTGTGCAGCTCCGGCATCAACGTGCCAACTGGGGATTTCAGCTGTGGGAATAAGTCCTGCCTCATTAAAAGTGGGTCTGAGTTTAAAGCCCAGAAGGAGATCCTCTCTACATATGATACAACATATAGACATCACACTTTAAATAACCTTTAGAAGAAAGAATGATAAATGTATTAGAGATTATTCATGTGAGAAAATCACTGTCATTTCCACAGAAGTATCCAGATCTTTAATTTAAAACAAGTTAATTATAATGTTTTTGATTGATGGAAATTAATATGTATTACTGTGTTCTTCTGAGCACTTAAACACCAGTGAGGCGTCATATATAGGTGATGATTGTATGTTTTGTCTATATAATCTTCCCCTATCATGTGTCTGTTAAACCATTAAATCAAAATGTAGTTGTAGAGTTAAAAAGTACAATAGTTCCTTAGTTATTCCAGTATATCATGGAAATACTCACTTTTAGTTTGTCTAGTCTCCTGCAGTCCCAGTTTATTTAATAATTAGAATAAAAACACACAAAGAGAAAAGGAAATGTGTATTTGCTCTGTGTGTGTGTGTGTGTGTGTGTGTGTATGTAATGTCATTTAACCAGTCTTTTTGGACAGACGCTTTAAACTATTACTTTTACTTCTTATTGTGTCTGTTGAGCAACAACTTTGGTCACAGATTATTAGTCAAGAACAATCTGAATAGTGTTTGTCTCTCTCCCCGTCAGAGCTATGAAAGGGTGCGGAGAATGAATGGACCTGAACGAACACTTGAACTTTAAACAAATATTTATTTTAATATACGAGCCCAGAGTGTGT
>OMNW01003188.1:2994-14032 GCA_900303245.1 Selene dorsalis
CTTAAAGTCATTATAATAACATTAACCAATGGGTTGGTCAATTCTGTGAAATTGTATAAAGAAAAAAAAATGTTTTTGTCCTTTTCAAAGGTGATTTATTCAGGCTGACGGTCTCGCCTCACTGAGTAAGAGAGAGCTTTGATATCTTTTCTTTGTTTAACTCATGGTGCCTTTAAGAAGCTGTGTCGTTTGTCTCTCTCCACTGTGTCTTCAAGACTCCAAACAGCAACTTATTCTAGGTTACAGAATGTGTGTCTGTGTAGGAGGGATGCTCATTTCCATACAGAACACACACACACTGTGGTAGACATGGTAAATAAAGACTTTTCAATTGCCTACCAAAGACAGCACTCAGGCTCTTGTTAAATCTTGTACCTTTGACTCGTCACCTGTACACACGGTGTGGTGCGACCTTTTCCACCATGGGGATGAATGAAGACAAGACCCAGGATTATACAGACATACAGACTGCTGTTTCATACATGCTTCACAAACGCTACGCAAATAACTGAGGCCGCACAACGGCCCAAGCAAGGCACCTGCACTGTTACCTGTGTTTTCTTATTACGTTGATGTTCTGCAATGCACAAGGTTAATAGGGATACATAGGTTTGTTAAGGGTTTCCCTCCCTGTTGATTTTCCTGTGACTCTTGTTGTCGATCGGTGCTGCTGAGCAGACTTGAAGTCAAATTCTGTTTTCCAGCACTTTCTATCAAGAGTGTTTGCTGAAGCCTGTTCTTTCCCGCTGGGTGGCTGGTGTTATTCAGGCCACTGCAGTCGGCTCAGGTGAACCTCTGCCATGTAGGTTAAAGCAACCTGAATGTTTTTTTTTTTTTTTTTGGTGAACCCAGGCCTGTTACTGAATGAACCCCTTAATTTGGTTGGGTGGATAAAGCTACGTTGCTGCAGTCCTCCTGGAAATGAAGCAGAATGTTGTTTTGTTCTTCCACCCTGGTTATTATTTTCTTTTTTCTTTTTTTTCTTTTTCCTCATTTTTCACCAAAACTCCCCATTTCTCAATCCTGATTTTAACACTAGTGCCAGATATAATTTGTAATTTGTGCAGAATGGCATAAGGTATTTGTATATTTGTTTGGTAATTTGCTTTACTATATGCGTGTAAATGCATATCAGAAAAATAAAAAAAATCTATACATGAGATGATGTTGTCCTCATTTGTATTTCTCCACCTTTCTCACCATAGCATGAAGAAGAAAACCAGTATTTATTTCCAGTTTTATTGAATAGCCCTCTGTTAATGATGTACACGTTTGACATATTTACTTAAATATTATTTTAAACCACGATGAGGAGAAATTAGAAGGTGTAATTAATTATTGCCTCTTGCCCACCAACCTGTAACCCTGAACTAAACCTGGTACAGTCATGTAGAGCAGATAGATAAAACATTTGATGAAAACAAAAATTGGTTTGGAGTCAGGCGGTCTTCAACGGTGACTGGAATATTCAATAGTTAAATACATGGATAGAATGTATTTACTGCATATTAACAAATAAATGACACATGTTAAATACGTGCATGTAGCTAAGTGAATATATGAATAATTTATGAAGCAAATCCGAGCCCATTTGACAAATCTACTTAATGATACTGAATAATATAGACTCTCCTTAGGAATATCTGTACACTCACCAAAATGTAAGCAACCTATAGTCTTGAAATCCAAGGCACACATCTCATTAAGATGCTGCTTCTCTCCAGTGTCAACACTTCTGTGTGGCTGAGCTGCTGTGGAGATGAATGTGCAGATGTGCGTTGCCTGGCAGGCTCATTTGGTAAACAAAGCAGGGTGAATGACTTTGTTAAAAGACAACACCAGCCTCTCTGATGTGATTTTACATTAGAACCCAGATATGCTAACTTGCATAGCTGAATAAAACAGAGGAGAGCAACTGAGTCATGTAAGGTTACAAACTGTATTTTCTCATACAGAGTTGTCAGTAGATATCAGTCCAACAGATACCGGTACCCTACTGCACACAACAGCAACAAGATGTCACGCAGGCCTAGGTCTTCCTTGTCAGAGATAATACAGTACATGTGGTCATAATAAAACAGTTAGAAGTTACTTTATCTTAGGGTATGGTCCCCCTGCGAGGAACATCTTAATTATCTCAGGAGCAAATGACCTCACTTGTTCCTATGCTAGGTAATATTCTGGAAACACTGAATATCTTCTCTGATCTGATATCAGCTCTTTTATCGAGTGGCTGATATCAAATGACTGACAGGGCTCAAGGACCAGATGGACTGAGCACAGAGCTGGGAGCATGAGCCCTGCAGCCTGCAGGGGGAAACACTTGCCTGTAGCCTTACATAACATTGTACATTGGACCCTGTTCATCAGTACAATTAAGTTCAAGGTCCACAGTATCCCATTGTCTGCCTGTTGTACAATGCATGTTGTCAAGAGGTGGTACAAAAGTAAATCTGCATAGCAAAATATTCCAGAGAAAAATTCCTTATCCTGTCATTTAAATGTACGGTGGTTATTTACAGTAGAGATCAGTAGAGTGAATGTGACTCAGCTCCATTGTATTGCTCTGGGCCACATTCTACAGCTTCCTGCCTTTGTTTACTCAGTCAGTCCTTGTGCAGTGTTTTGCATAGATCCAAGAGTTGTAGTGGTACAGCAGCTCATGCAGCAGGGAGCAGGGCGCGCGAGGCTCAGATGTATTTGTTGGCCAGGTTCTGAACGTCGTTCTTAGTGAACTCTGTGCTCTCCGTGGCCGACAGATGCTCAAACAGATGAGTCATGTGCCGACGCTCGTCCTTCTCCAGCAGCATGAGGACAGTCTGCAGAAAAAAAAAGCACATTATCATTTATCACCAGACCCTCGGCTGCAGGGAACAAAGTGGACAGATTCCTCATGAAACAACATGATTCAGTGCTGAGAGGTATTAGTCAGCACGCTGAGGTAAAAAATAAACCTGGATGTATCTTCAGATTTTGTGTTTTCCGAGTCGTAAAACCTTGTTTGAAAGGGGAAGTGGAGCGTATCTCACCGAGAACCTGTCCGCAGTGTGCAAATGGCTGAGGTGTTGGTAGACCAGGTTGGGGTCTCTCTCCAAGAGGTGGGAGTCCAGCGCCTGCATGACAAAGCCGATGGTGTGTCCATCCAGCTGGCTGCTCAGGTACTGTGGAAGCATCTCTGAGGAGGTGGAGGCCAGCAGGTCAGCGCAGGCCGCCGTGTTCCCACTGCAGCGCGCTGCGTTCAAGGCCTGGCCAAACTCATACACGTTGGCCGGATGGAGGTTGACGTTGACGTCGTCTCCTCTGCTGCTGCCCTCAGAGTTAGGAACGGCTGCTGTTTCCTCCTCGCTTTCAACCTGAGCCAGATGGAGAAAGGTGAGTGGATTTACAGAGGAGACACATGAGGAAAGGTCTGTGGAAAAAAGACTTCCTTATACATAAAATATTTGGTTGGGCTACACTGATATAGTCAGCGATGTACTGTATCCCTGGTCTCTCTCTACTGGAGCGTGAAGGTGGAGGAGACACTGTCCCTCAGGCCTCCAGGGTTCAGGAGGGGTTATATCCTGTTGATTGTTTGCATGAAAAAAACTGTTTGTCTGGCAGTTGGTTCACTTCCATCCGGTCCACAGCACCAACACAAAAAACACAAGAGTGATATAAAACACACAAATATACATGCACCTAAAGACTGTGAATCTGTGTGAAACTGTGAGTCTTAGTGAAAAGGAAAACAGTTACAGGGTTCAACATTTAATGCAATTTAATTGATTTCCCGTGGGTTGTATGCTTACTGTTAATAGTTAGGTAGGTAGGTATTAACGCCTGAAAACGCCTGAAAGGGTGAAAACTCAGATGGTACATTTTGAATCTGTGACATGCAGGACATGTTCTTCTTAGTTTTTAGCTGTGGATGCACGTGTCCTGTAGTCACCACACAGCTCAGCATCCATCAGCAGCACCAGGCTCCATGAATATTCATCTTCCAGCCAAACCTCCATTCGTCCGTCTATAAGCTATACTGTTTATCTTACATAGATAAACAGTATAGCTGTAGTGCCCAATGACACGGGGCAAAAGGCAGGGTACATCTAAGACAGGTCAGTCACACTAACCCTGGTTAGAATCTACATCCAGAGAGTTTGTGTTTCTACCTCTGTGATGGGGACAGTCCTCCTGGGCCTGGATGGTGAGGCCCTGGCCAGACTCTGTCTGAGCAGCACTGTCACTTCCTCCAGCTCCTTCTCAGCCTCCTGCACGTTGGGATCCTGATGCAGCACCTCCTGCAGGTCAGAACTGCATGCAATGTAGTCCTGTTGGATGCACAGACAGAAGATGTTAAGATTTCCCTCCCACAGATGAACATATTTCCTTCTGGCATTAGTCATTAATACTCCGTTCACCTTGAGGCCTTTATTGGCCATGGCTCGTCTGTAAAAGGCTTTCTTATTGGTTGGCTCCAGGTTCAGTGCTGCATCACAGTCCTGTTTGGCCTCAGTAAACCTCTCTACCTTCAGGTAGCACAGAGCTCTGCAAACAAAGAAATAATGGTGTGTGAACGCACGCATACAAACACACACACGTCACTTGTTTGTTTTATTTTTGTCATCAGGACCTGGTGTTACTTGATGCATGACTCAGATACCAGGAGTTTGTGACTCATCATCTGTGGCCTAGACTTGGTAATAACTGTCATGAAAATCATTTTCATATGAAATATATGAGACCAGAAGCAGATCATGTCTGAGATTAGCTTTGATGTGAATATCTTGTCAGTAAATTTAGTCTAATGGGTCTGTCTGTAGCAGCGCCAAATGGGTGTTTGCTCTCTTCTATTTCTGCAGCACAGCTCAATACACACGCAAACATGGATACATAATAGGAAATGTTTCATCAGGTGTCTCAGTTTCCTCCGTGACAGGATCAACAATCTCGTGTGGAAAAATAAGGAGTGTGTGGCAGTGAAGTCAGAAAATGAAGTCAGACCTGCCTCCTGTTTCTCTTTCACTGTAAGATAACATGATAGACGCTGTAAGTAGTGTTGTGATAAACAAAAAGCAGAAGCAGGCAGCTGTTTCCTGAACCCTGACCACAATGGTCTTACCAACAATGGATGTTAATTTACTCCCAGTGACAGACACACAGGTCCAGATTAGCTAAGAGCTAAATGCACCATTTGACAGGTGACAGCTGGGGTTAAGTAATCAGCCTGTTTTAAACGTGTCCGAAACAATAACTGGATTTTCTGTCTGTTCCTGCTTGGTAAAGAAAGAAAGTATGAGAGGTATGGAGTATCACAAAACAACAAGCAACAGAAAGGGAAAGAAAACACAGCAACACCTCTAACCTGTTTGTGTAGATAGCACACTCTTCTGGCTTTAGCTTAAGGCATTCAGTGTACTTTCCCAGTGCATCCTGGTATTGGCCTCTCTTCACAAACTCATTTCCTTCTTGCTTCAAAGCTGCAAATTGAACTTCTGCTTTCCTCTCTGAAAGACAAACGAAAATGGTGATTACTGGTGCTGCTTGTTTGCATTAAGACCAGTTTAACTCTTTTTTTTGTTGACGCCATGAGTCCACGTTGCCATTTGCAAGACACCCTAACATATCACCTTTTATTTCTCAAAAAAAAAACAAAAAAAAACCTTATACGCTAATCTCCTGTGCTCTAGACCTTGAGAATGCAAACGCTTGAAATTAATGCTGTGCTAGCTGGACACGAGGAATGAGAGTTTAGTCAGCAATCAGTCACAGTGTGGACTGTGGGCTAATCAATCTGCTGCAGAGCGTCTTCTGGGAGAAAACCTGTGCCAGCAGGTCTATTCTTTCATTAGGGTTTAAAAATAATAGCAGTGGCACAGCCTTGGGAGCTGAGAAACTGCATGGTCAGTGAAAACAACACATCCACTCATACACAGTCTAGGTCTTTAACATTTTCCTCCAATTCGTCCTGACAGAGAAAGAGGAAAACGGGATCAGGCCAAAACTCTGCTTCATTCTTGTGTGTTGATGCCAAACAGTAGGAGCTACATACATAAGTATCTGTTACTTTTAACAATATTATAAGGTAAAGACAGCTCATTACAAGTGTCAAAAAGGTCTGCATTGAAAATATAAATATATAATATAAATAAAGTAAAAGTTTGCAGGTATTACTATCGAAATGCACATAAAGCAACACTAAAAAAGCACTGCTGTTATATGTTATTGTATTAATAGATAATCATCACAGATACATTCATGTGTACGTCCTTCTCATGATCTACACAATTATTTTATAGTTTTTTCATGAACCATTGTGAAATCTAGTCTAAAAATTGCATCATGTCTTAGGAAATCACCACGATATTTAACAAAATAAATCACAAGATTATTTCATTATTCAAACAGAGAGACACCACTTCATGTTGCATATTCTAGCAGGTGTGTGGAGTTGAGTATGAACGTCTGTCTATCTCTACTCCTCAGACTTATGATCAACTGTAAATGGTCACAGTGTACAACCAACTCTCGCCCCAATATCAGCTGGGATTGATGCTTGTCCGATGTCCAAGAATAAGCAGGTATATCTAAGAGGTGAATACGGGCTTTTTTCAAATATTGGTCTCTTTTAAGATTTTAACACTGGCACTTTTCAACTCAGGGGCTTCAGAAACCAGACAATATCTGTATTTGAGAGGTTAAAGTAAGATCAGGGTAAATCATGTAATTAGTCAAGATTTTATTGCACAAAGTAAGTATACTCCTGTATTTCTGTGGTTACAAGTATGTTTACCCCCTCACAGACCTGCATCCCTGGCGGCCTTCTCTGCCCGGGCCTGGAGAACCTCTGCACTCGGCGGCTCCTCTCTGCGGTGCTGCTGAGCTGACAGAGGCACCAGAGGAATCTCAGGTAGTTTCTCTCTCCACTCTGCACCGTCCTGCTCGATCAGTAGCCTGGTGATCCTGGAGGGAGGACAACACAGGTCAGTGGATGTTAAAAACACTTTACAAAGTCAAAAGCAGGATAGAAACAAGGTAAAGAGGGAGGACAAACAATGCGTCTCAGTATAAACAAGTGGTATAGACTACACATTGTTCAATATGAACAAGATATTCAGATACTAAGGCTCACAATAAGCAAGAATTAGCAGTATGTGGATAAAGCATTAAGACTGTTGGGTTTTATATAGCACATGGACATGTATCAAAGCAGGGCCTCTGGTGCTGGACACAGAGCAGCCAGGTGAGTTTCTGTGCTATGTAACAGAGAGAGAACATGCAGTCTGAGAGCCATAATTAGCCTCTAGCCAGAACTACATCTGAACTCCAGCTAAATCTGTTCACCACTAATTAGAGAGAGAGAGAGAGAGAAAGAGAGAGAGAGACAGAGAGAGAGAGAGTATGTGTGTGTGTTTGTTTATTTGATTACTTTAATTTAGTATTTGGATTATGTCCATCTAAAAAAAAAAAGAAGATTAAATTATTGAGAAAAATATTATTAAAAGACAGCTAGAGTAATAAAATCATTGTTTTATTTTGTTATCTAAGGCAAATATTATGCGCCAAAAATTAAAATGGACACTTTCATCACAGAGCTACATTTAGTCACAATCATCAGCTGTCATTACAACGTAATACTCAGCTAAATGCTGCCCTCGTGTTGCTGATTAGACCGCTCAGAAATGTGAATATGAATGTTAGAGCTCATTCAGTCATGTCAGTGGTCACATCCTCCTCCTGCCCTGTGCAACCTCTCAGCTCAGTTGAGAGATGAGCGCTAATACCTGTTGACGCTGTCGTGTGCTGCCTGCACACTGATATCTATCTGCAGGACCGTCTTGTAATCCACGTAGGCCTTGCGGTAGCGCTCCAGGGACTCATAAGCCATGGCCCGACGTAGGAGGGGCTTTAGGGAGAATGGCTGCAGCTCCAAAGCTCTGGTTGGTATAAATAGATGGGATAAGACAGGAGCAAAGGATCAAGTCTGCTACCTCTGCTATAGATGCTACTGTCTGATAGTACAGTCGCTACATGTTGAATCGTTCTATGTGCCAGATATTATAGTGGATCTGTTTCTCTGTTGCTGGTCGATCAGTATTGATGTTCAAGTGTAGGTGCCACTGGGAGTGAACTGAACACAGCTAAGTGTTTTTCTGTTTGCCTTAGAAACTGAATCTGAGGCAAACATACCACATATTTAAAGGATTTCAAGTAGGAGGCTCCCTCAAGTTATCCTGTGTTTTTTTGGTTATAAAACCACTTCTAAAGAGATTAATTGAAATCCCTTACAACACACCCCGGTGCAAATCCCCTCATACAAGGACAGTGATCAGCCTCTGCACACAGGGCTTTTAGAGTGCCATGGTAAGGCCCAGTGTTAATGGAGAAATTTGGGTTGACACCCTCAGCAAACGTTACTCCTCATCCATCTCTTGCTGTGTGCAGTGCGACAAGGTCGGGAAATAAATGGTCTCACCTTGTGCAGTCCTGTATGCAGTCTTGACTGTTTCCATCTTTCAGGTAGCAAGCTGCTCTGTTAGAATACAGAATACATAGATCCTCTGGACTATCAATACCTGCACGAAAGGAAAATATCACAGATGTAAATACATCACAGTTAGAATTAACTAATTTCTTATCTTATTAATCTCTCTGGAACCATCTGTGAAAGTGGCATCGGTTCAAAAGCACTTGGCTTTTAAATGCATTTATTTGTTATTAATCATTTATACCAGACTGTAGGAGCTGTTTAAACATGGGAGAACTGCTTCATAAGGACACGGTGTGTGTCATATTGTGAACATCTTGTTGCACTCTACCTTTAGCACTGTGTCTTACCGATGAAATAATAACCTGTACAGAGTTTGGTAGTAACCCCAAACTTTCAACTTACATGTCAGACAGGTAAATGTAATATTATTTTACAGCTGTATATGTACTTTTGTAGAATACAGCAGTTCTATGTATTATGTGCTTCACCAGTCTCTTGTATCCTGGGGTAAGAGTCTGAAACAGGCCTACTTTTTCTTCCACTACTACAACCTTAGTTGCTTTTGTACAGAAGTATCACTGAGAGCTGGCGTTCCTGAACAAAATGTAGGATAGAAACCAAGGAGGAGCTTGTTAAACCACTTTTCGGACACCTCAACAACTTGCTCGCACAGACTTTACACGGTGTATTTGCTTTTGTCTCCACTTGCCTGACAGGAGTCTCATTCCTTTCTCATCATCTTCATCACTGACACAGGGGAATAAAATAAGCCTACGCTGTAGAGAGACATTTTTCTGTCATACTAAATACAGTCAGCTTAGCATGCCACCTCATGAGATGAAATCAGATTATGTATGATGACCCAGTGTGACAGTGATGACGGGGATGATGTCTCAGCAACTGCTCGTATCATAACTGTGACAGTAGATCATGTACAGTGTGTTAGAAGCATAAACTAGGACATCCACATATGTACCTATACGCAGATTGAAAAGAACAGTTCCCATGTCAATATTAAACATTTCTTGTTATTGACAAGACCATGTCAATCCTAAACATCACCTAAACATCCAATCCTTTGGATGTTTAGGTGATGTTTACTGTTATGTTTAGGTTTAATAGTGTTAACAGGAGTGTATTTTCATCTCTCTCAGCTGTAATCTGCAGGACATGTAGCTTTACATGTGGACATTACATCAGTCAAATGATGTCGATATCCCATCACTTTCACATCCCCTGGCAGAGCAGTTACTGAGAATACAGCAGGCGATCCACGGAGAGACAGAGAAAGTATATTTGCTGGTGGATGAGATGTGACAAACAGCAGTTTCTCTCCCTCTATCAATCACTCAGTCTCTAACTCTTGGTGAGATTTATAGCCGTGGTCCCACAGATTCAATTTCACAGTGAGTGGTTAGTGGTCATGTGACCTGGACAGACCTGAGCTGAGAGGCTTAGCGCCATGCTGAGTCTAACACAGAAATACTGTCCAAACACACCACAACGGCCACACTGTGACGCATCGCTGTAGGGACACACACACTAAATACAGTAACAAACAGCCAAACATTCAACTCTTGTACAGCTCTCTTTGAGGTCTTTGTAATGGTTTCAAGACTTAAATCTGCACAAATGCTGCTGGAAGATATCATCTCTGTTGTTTAGGTATTCACAGTAAAGATCATTTTGATGCTGTTTTTTTTCTGTTTCTTACAGTTTGTAACACTGTGCAGTGTGATGACAATGAGACGAAACATGTAAAGCACTATAAATATAATTTTGAATCAAAAATATTATTATTATGATAACAGCAAGGTCATGACCTTTGATTTACAATTGGATAGAGCAGTTACAGCAAAGAGGCAAAAGAGTCTTATTGACTAAAGTAATATTTGTTGAAATGTGTGTGTGAGACTGGTGGTGAGACATCTTTCACTTAACCTACGGGCCATTTGCGTCTCGTTTCACTCTGATGCCAGTATGTATGTTTCAGGTTTACTGACACAGAGCCGCATAGCTAACTTTTCTCTAAGTGACATATGTCAACCAAATTGTTGTACATGTACCATGTGACTGAGCCAGCAGCCACCTTAGACTTAGAAAGCACAGCATCGAGAACTCCCCAGCCCTACCTGATTCGGTGTAGCCTTGAATGGCCAGTGAGTATTTCTCCAGTGCATCGGCAAACTGTCCATTTTTAAACAGCAGGTTTCCTTCATTTTTCAGCCGGGACAGAGGTGGGGGCAGGGCTCCACATGGAGCATCAAGGTTAATAGTTTCCCGTGCAGTTCCTCCAACCGGCGTTCCCTTACCGCTGTTGCTCTGATCAGCCTGGACTGAAGCTGTCGAGCCTCTTTTGCTTGTTCCATTGGCTACCTTTTCGTGCGTGACTTTGTATTTGTCTGAGCTGCCTCCTTTGCTCCTCCAGTGTCCTGTGTGAGAACTGTTGGATTCACTGTGTGGACCCCCGTCCCCTCTGCCGTGGGGCTTTTTTTGAGCGTTACCCATGTCTCCCCTTTCCACAGGAGCAGCTGAGTTCTCCTCCCCTCCCACAGGCTGGCTGGGTTC
>OMNW01003189.1:5398-16009 GCA_900303245.1 Selene dorsalis
TCTTAATGTTCGACGGAGCTGTTTGGGGCTGGAATATGTGATAATTTAGTGTGAATTGCTTTTAAGAATCTCCTGGATCCCATCCATGGGTGTGAGTTGTCACAGGGTTGAGTTTCTAGACTGCCTACAAAGGACTCAGGAGACATGATCTAAATTTATAAGGACACTGCTGCAGTAACACCCACTTTGATGGCTGGCGGGTTGGCTATCATTTGTTGTCCATATGGCATGTTTGTGTGATATTCCTCTCCTGTACATCATGTACTGAATGAGCCTCCCCTTCTCTCTCTCTTTTTTTTCCTTGCTGCAGCTAAGTGCCGCTGTACAGATGATGCTGAAATTAAAGCTCACATGTTCACTCGCTCGCTTCTTTCTTTTTCATTGCTGAACATTGATAACTTTATTTTCAGATAACGCATTTGTATGAATAAAAAAATCATTACAGCATACGCTGGTGGGTGTAAATAAATTGGTTTATTTGGTAATTAGATTTTCTGCATTATTTATATTTGTCTACACTGCTATATAATAAGGGAGGAAGATTCTGTTTAGTCCTGGGTTCAGAGGCAAAATAAAGTGGGCCGAAGCGAATAGCGTTCACTTGTTTAACTCACAGATATGAATGCTTGTCTTGCATTGCCCCAAGCAAGAGCGCTTCTTATCATGACTCATTTTCATACTTGTAATAATGAAGTACGAATGCTTGACTGCGTAGCATGTGCATTTATTTAGAGCGGCATCACCGTCAATCTGTGTCAGACCGTCAGTCTGTGTCAGGTCAGTGGACTGACCTGACATAGACTCTGTTTCATACATGGTCAAAGCATAGAGAACATAAAGACTGTGTTAGATACATGTTTTAACCCTTTAATGGCTGCTTCAGCTGTTTAGCAGGGCCAGTTTTGAGCTGGTTGAACAGTGTAGTTTAGTTGTTACTGAATTCAACTTCTCTTGAACCCTCTCCTGCAACTTGATTGAGGTATGTTAGGCTCAAAGCTTCCCCCCATACACAGCAACCCTCCAAACCTTTTCAGGTGAGTTGAGTTCAGGAAGTTAGCGGTAGAATAATCACTTCCTCGCTCCTTTTCAAGTTTAATTTATGTCTCCAGGGGAAGTTGGGTGATTTTGATGTTACCTGCACTGGTCAGAGATTCTTGTCCCATCTAGAGCCCATATCCAGATAATTTTTCACCTTCACCTATTCGTAATCACAGCTGTGATTACACACTGGTTTTCAATAAACACGCTGGTCTTGCTGTAAGTTAACCCTTTAACACCGAGTGTATCGTAATTGATACATACAGTTTAGAGACCTCTATGTCATCAGTGTCATACTCTTTCTTTTAAAAAATCTCAACACATAAATTGTGAGCAATACATTAAAAAAAAAATGCTGGATATGTCAAGTATGATACGAATGAAAATTTTAAATCTGCAAATTGCTATTTTGTTTTTTCTCCACATTGTTTGTCAGAAGGTCCTTTGAAGACTCCAGTTTCAAAGAATTAGAATTTTCTGTCAACGATTTGATAATTCAGGCTTCAAGGGGTTAAATGCCAGCCAGAGTTGCATACCTCTGTTTTGAAATAGATCTTGGATTTTTCTCTTCAGAGTAAGAGCTGCTTGACATTCTGCTCTTTTTTTCTCATCGTCTTTTTCAGTAGGTTAGTGGAAAATTTACCTGTAAGCACCACCAGCGTTAAGGCCTGGTTATGGTATTACAACACAAACAAAGATGTTAGAAGTGCAAGAGCCTGTAAAAGTGCATAAAGTGTCATTGAAATGTCAGCCACAGGTAGAAGCCGTCTAAATTTGTTAAGATTATGGCAAATTAGTGCCATGAAAATTTTGTCAAATAGCACTTCCTGTTTGTGGTGAACCACCTGGCGTTCAGAATGAATCTTACAGATACTGAAGTTATAAAATGTGATGTTTCTCAGGCAGGTTCTGAACTTTTTTTTCTGGTATTTCTAAGGGACATTTATTCAAGATGGATATGGGAGATAATGATACCCTCAAAAAGTGAGCGTCAGAGTGAATGATATCCATGGTTGTTTCATGTCTGTCTTCAGATTCGACTGTGAAGGAGTGTGAGAGTCATCTCACCTCGCACGGTGCCTTTGCCTGTGCGCCTCCCCTTCAACTCTCCCGTTCTCTTTTTTATGATTTTATTTAGTTTTTTTCCTCTTCTGGTTTTGTCCTGTCACCCATGTCCACTTCCATTACTGACCACATCCTGTAATTTTCTGGTGGTTAAAATGTTGTCTGGAACGATAAGTCAAATTACAGAGAAGCACAGGGAATATTTCATTTCTGGCCTCCCCCTATAATGATGATCCCATCCATACTGGACTTTAGCATGGGCCCTGTTCGTCGGGGCGGAAATGTGCATTAAGTGTAAAGATAAAAGTAACAATTGTAGACACTGATAAACTTCACCCTAATCACTGGTGTTTTTGCAACTTCTGCCCAAAGGGTGTGTCCAGATTGAGTCCATCATCCCAACAGACTATTATCTGGGTCTTACAAACCCAACAAAACAAGAAACTGGACAGCTCTAATATTTGGAGAATAATAAACATCTTAGCTGTTTGGCAGAGGCTCATAATTTAAAAGCCATGTGTTCAGCTGAAAAAAAAAGTGCTGATTGATTTTGTTGTTAGTGCCCAAAGATGATAACGACTGTTTTTTCTGTTGTATTTTCTGGGTAAGATCATTAAAGGGTTAGTATTAAACATTATCATTAAAAAGCGTTGTAGTCTAGGGACTAGAAATGAGAGAGTAACCGCTGGAGAATGATTTGCTTTGGAGAAATCAATTCCCAAAAGAAAACACTTCATTCCTAAGAGGTTGCCAAGCTCTTGCCAAATAAGCACTTACTGTACTTGAAGAGATAAACGACAGAAAACCACAGCCAAACATTATAAGGAAAATCTTTTCCATCAATCAGAATCAAGCTGTTTTTGTCTCCAGTTTACTCACACTGTTGCATTGCCTTTTAAGAAAGATTAATGCCTCTGTTGTACATAAATCTGTGGCAGAGTGAAAAGTGATGCATATACAAAAGGACTGACGACAATGCTTTTCGCAAATTGATACTATGAGTGACAATAACAGCCAGTTCTTACTGCATGCTTACATTAAACAATTTATAGCTTGAGTTAACTCCCAGTCAGCCGGTGAGACTGGATGCACATCAGCGAGGTAACTGATCTCGAATGTCTTTTTTGTGTTCCTTTTGTCTCCAGGTGATCCAGACCATCAGCGCGGTGGATAAGGACGAACCTCTGAGTGGTCACCGTTTTTATTTTGCCCTTGATGCACCCGTTGCCAGCAACCTCAACTTCACTCTTCGAGATAACAAAGGTGCAACACCGTCTATTTCTTTTGATACTGCCTCAGGGCAGCATTTTCTTACTGTTACTTTTTGATTATCTGTGGTTATATGGATGTGTCTCGGCTAAATTTTACTCTGAAATCTGTAAATCTGGGGGATTTTCAGAGCTTGAACACAAACCACTGAGTTCAGTTACCTTAAAAAAGGCCTTCAAAGGCATTAAAAAAAATCTCTTGCCTACCATAGGTGGTAGTATATGTTGTAAAATGTTTTACCACTGACTGCCACTGGGCTCAAATGGCAGTTTTGGCAAAAAAACAAAACTTAAATGAATTAATCATTCTTCACTGGTTACTTATCTAGGTCAAAATTGCATTTATCATGCATAATGTGCTGCAAGTATGTTAGGTAAAATAATTTTAATTTACATGCACTTGTTACAGTTATAATCTTGTGAAATGAGCTAAAAGAAAGTCCTCAATTTATCGCAGTGAACCCTGCTGATACCCTGAAGTCAGACACCAATCTTTTTAAACTACATTTCTACGTACTTGTCAAAGCTCCAGGTATGAGATCAGCCCTGTTGTATGGAGCCATTAAATCAAAGCCTCACTGGAGAGAATTGCCAGTGGCCCTCAGAGACCGTTAAAGGGGTTGGTCATGTTAGGTACGGTATATTTGCTGCTTACTTCCTCTGAATGGAGCCTGGCAGCAATGCAATTGACACTTTTGGCCATTGCTCACTCCGGCTCTCTGTATCTGCCCTGCATCTGGATGCAATCTCCTTTGCAATCTGACTCTGGAGAAGAAGTACAGAGTAACAGGTGCCTGCCGGCATGCCCGGTTGTGCCAAATGCAATCATAATTCTACTATGACAATGCCCTTTCTTCCCGTTCTTTCTAAATGTTCAGCAACAGTGGAGCCCTCAATTTGTACCACAATCTACTACGTCTTAGCCTTGCTCTGCTCAGTGCCGGCTCTCTGACTACTATAGGCTACCACCAAATAATTTAACCTCAGCAAGCATACTGCAACTGCCTTTGTACTGTAGTGATTTGCTCACCACCTACATGTAAAGCAGTGGGCAGATGAAGAAAATGCCTTCACCTATAAGGAAACTTTAGCTTTAAAGTAAAAAGAAAAAAAACACATCCCTGACTCCATCATTATGTGCTTAAATGAATCCCTGCTGCTTTAAAAGACCATATGCAGATCTTATACAATCTCTGAAGCAATGCACCATGTTGGACATTTTGTTCACACATGTGGGAGCATCAGCTAAGGCTGCCATGTTACATTTCAGAGGTGGCAACAGCAGCCAGGTTATGCCATAGTGATACATATATGTATATGTATGACAGATTAAGAGCAAATTGATGGGAAGACAGTTTACTACCTTGTGTTTACCTTGTGATTAGTTTAAGTATGTCATCCCACACCTATCACCAGGCAAAAACATAGCTATTGAACAATTTGATGCCACTGGTTCTTTAAATGGTCTCCACTTCACCAGTGGTTAGCCTACCTGTAAGTTTTGATATTGCTACATAGATAACAAATGCACTAAAAGCCGTTTACGTTGCAGTTCAGAAGAAACATTGCAAGTGGTGCATTAAAAAGAGGTGGAAAGCAACACTCTTGTTTTGCTTCCTTAGTTAGCATGCTAACCAGCTAGCCCTGGTCCTAGTCCAGATAGTAGCCTGCAGTCTACCCTGAAGACATAGTGCTCCTCAGAGGGCATAAGCTACGACGACCTCTTGACAGTGGGAAGCAAAACAATTGTTAATGCTTGTTTCTGTCAGTGACATCCACTGAAATTAGCATGCTATCCAGCTAGGCACCATGTTTTGTGAAATTATTAATCGCTTTCTTGCTGAAAATTACATGACAAGATTGACTGATTGACTGATTGAATCTTCACCCAGACAACCGTTTGTAGCCTCAGCACCCGCCAACAAAGGGTTAACTTCCTGTAACAACTTGTCATTTTAAAGTTTTCTCTTTGTGTATGGCTTAAGACTTAAGCAAACGAGATGTAATGTGTTATAATGTTAAGAAGTAGGTGCCAGAGAGAGTTTTTTTTTTTTTTTTCACTTTAGTTTATTTCTTTCAGGGACCATGTACAAAATACATTAATCACATACAGAGAAGAGATGTTTTGTACTGGATTTATAAAAGCTAATTTCCATCCGCTGTCCCTGCGCACTTCAGAAAGAGCCAGGCTCGTTATTTCAAACCTAAAAAAACTGTATGATAATATCTTGTGTTTTGAATAATTAAGCAACAGTTAAAGTAAAACAGACATCTGTAGGTGTTGCACCACAGAGATGAGCACAGAAAAAACAACAAATACAGAAATCTCTCATGCGAAATAACCAACCAACTAAGTTCTAAGTAGAGTAAAGTTCTTTGGTAGAAAATAGTGCGTTCACATTGGAACTCATCACTTATACTGAGGGAAAAAACTCTTCAAGGCCTTTGGGATTTGGTAACTAGAACACTTTGTTTCAGAAACCCCCTCCCTTGTGCACGAAGTGTGGTCTGTAAAGAAATTGTTTGAGCAACCTGGTGACCCCAACCTCAACCCAGCACATGTGGGATGAACTGAATTGTAGATTGTGAACTGGGCTTTATCCACCAACATTAGTGACCAACCTCACGAACGCTCCTGTTGCCGAATGGGAGCAAATCCTTTTAGCCAGGCTCAGAAACTTAAGCAAAGACTGAACCCAGAAGAGTGGAGGCTGTTTCAGCAGCCCATGGTTTTGGAATTGATTGTTCAGGAGTCACATAAGGATAACGTTCAGGTACTTATATTCTTTTGCCTAGTACATCTGAAATTTATGTGTTTATTGTCCTTCTACACACACATGTCCTTTGAGTAAAAATAACAAGGATGATCTCATATTTACCTCAAGAATATATATATTTAGTGTTAGTGTTTTATGTTAAAACCCAACATGGTTGTTATCAACCAACTGTGTGTATTTTTTCACCCATAAGGGCTCTTTGTTGATTTGACTAATGTGGCATTTACAAAAGAACCCATCTCTATATTCATTCCCACCTTGCTCTTAGACTTCTGAGAGAAATCTGAATTTCACTCAGAAGAACAATGAAGTTGTCCTTCAAGGCAAAAATCTACCTTTCAGTTGTAACTGCTCAGTTTCAAAGTGCATTTCAATCTATTGATATAGTTGTCAAGGAGCGTTTTTTTAGCTGCTGTAACACCGCATTGTTCTCCTCTGGCTGCTCATTCACTCTCATACGGTGTGATTTCATATAAGATCTCACCATCAAACCAAAGCTGTTATTATCCAACAGGTGGTCAAGACCAGGGAGAGACGCCCCAGTGTGTCATATAATGAATTGTGTTAATGACACCATCTGTTGGCATTTCTGCTTATAATACAGTGAAATCATTTCAAACTGCACAGCAATCATTACAGAACAGAAGTAAAGCCTCCTGCCAGTGATATACTGTATACGTGCCATTCATTGCTCATTTGAAGCCAATAAAGTTGAGATTCAAATGTTTTCTCTTACATGTCCAATGTTTGCTTTCACTCTGTTCTGCAGACAACACAGCGTCCATACTGACGAAGCGAGGGGGCTTCAGGAGACGGGAGCAGCCTGTTTATCGGCTGCCTGTGTTGATCATGGACAGCGGAAGTCCTGCCCTTAGCAGCACTAACACACTCTCAGTGCGTGTGTGTGACTGTGATTCTGATGGCGTGGCCTTGTCTTGTGGAGCTGTGGCCTACACAGCGACCGGCCTCAGCACCGGCGCCCTCCTGGCTATTTTGGGTTGCATCATCACACTTCTGGGTAAGATCCACGTGACCTCAGTGTCACAGACATGAGTCTGTGTAACAACTACTGATGTTCCTTTATTTTTACAACTGAAGAGGTTGGTGTAAAGTTCAGAGTGATGTATGTCTTGTCAGCGAAGGTTTCACACTTCTATTTTTGCAGCACTGGTCCTATCCACTGTTCCTATCAGACATGACATAATGTGTTACTTGTTCAATTTACTGACATTGAGCTATATTTATATCAATGGCGTGTTTATTAATATCATAAAATACTTAAGTTGGTTATTGAAATCTTAGATTAATTATACAAATACAAATCAAGTTTATCTTTATAAATAAATCATTTATAAGACACTAAAGCTGTGTAGTAAAGAAAAGACAAAATATATAAATACTTCCCTGGGGAATGCAGTACATTAAGAGTATAAAAGTAGTGTTAAACTGTAACTGTAAGTGTATTTAGTTACATTTCACCACAAGTTGCTACCCTGTTCTAACAAAGTGCTGTAACACAACACTAAAATAAAAAGTACTTGTACACTATTTACATAAATGCAATTACTGCACTTAGGTAGAGGCAGGAATAAGCACCAAGCCAAAGCAAAGACATCCACAGCTGCAATAAAGCAATAAAGCAAGCAGCAGTATCAAGCAGCTATTAGCTACTGATATTATCATGCCCACAAATACATTGGTTGCCGAGGCACATGTCATCACCAGTGGCTAAATATTAAGCTTGGTGAAGTGAAGCACTGAAGCCAAGGATCTCAGTGAAGAGTAAAATCTCTGGGAAGAGTGGCTGGGGTCAAAAAGGAAATCTACACTTTTAGGCTGAAATGTGTGTTTGTGAACAAGCCGATCAGCCCTAACTACAAATATTATAAATGACAAGCACACCGAGTCACCGGATGCAGGAAAGTAGTAGCAGAAGGCATAGCACAAATATGGTTATGCCTCCACAAAGCTCTTGTGAATTGGGTTAGCAAATTAGTGTTGGAGCGGCAGCAGCGCAACATTAGCACATCAACGCAGTGGGCATTGACAGCTTACATAGACCAGCTTATTAGGAAAGGTGCGTTGGACATATGTTGTTGCAAGAGGAGACTGTCAGGGGTGGAAATAAAGACAGAGCTGTAGCTGTAAGGTATTTAGAGAGAAACAGACGTTTTGCTTAATTGATCTGACTTTTGAAGGCTCTCAACACTTCACAGATTGTAATTGGACATTAAATCATGTGATTATACTTACAAAGTAAAACACATTTTTAATGATTAAATCAGAGGTCACCAGTTCTTTCTTTTGTCTTTCTTTCTTTTTTTTGCTCTCCCCCTTTGAAAAGTAATCTCTTGCTAAGGACACTTTGTTTTAAATGTTTATGCGTTTTTAGCACTTCCTAAGGCCCAAAGAGACAAACCTCTCTGATATTTCACAGAAATAGCAACGATTAAAGAAGGGTCTGAGAATGAAATACTTTTTTTTTTGCAGCAGATTTTTATTTTATTTTTTTTCTTTTCCATCTCTTTCATTATCTCCCAACCCCTCAAATTTATCTTGCCACCCTTTAGAGGGAGCCCAATCCCTGCAATGAGAAGCTGTAAATGAAGCAGTTAAAATGTAAAATATAATAATGCATCACAAGCAGGAGTCAGTTTTCTCTAGAAACTCTTATTTTACTTTTGATACTTTGAGTATATTTTGCTGCAGGATTTAGCAGGACTGAATTTTAATGGATTATTTTTATACTTTTGTACTGGAACAATACATTCAGACACAGGAGCATGTCACACACTGAGTATAGCAGGGGGCTGTTTCATGTTGTTTTTCCACTTTTGATTGATGCAGCAAATATGTGTTTGGGCCGACACAGTGTATCTTCAGTTCAGACACAGGTTCAGATGTAAGTGTAGGAAATGGAGGTTTACAACCAAGCTGTTCAAACTTTCTATTTCACCACCCATTCACACACTACTCTGCATTCTTCAGGCAGCTCAGTGTCTAAGAGAAGCTTTGCTAAAACAGAGCTGCATCTTAAAGTCTTGCTTAGGTCAAACCTGGGGGGTGGAGGTTTGTGTGTGTGTGTGTGTGCGTGTGTGTGTGGTGGGGGTGATCTTACCCTCATATTTCCTCTTCTGTAAATACGTGTGACCCAGGTCAGCCAGCTCTGAATAGAAGCAGAAATGTTTACAAGTGAAACACCTTTGAAATCCTGCCAGCGGGATCACTTAATTACAGCCGTAATACTGTGAGTTCTCGGGGAGTTTGGGAGTATTTTTGTCTAGTGTGTGTTCACTGCACTCACTGGATTGTTAAATGCATCCTGTGGGTTGTTGTCTAAGAAGAAGTGGTCGCCCAAGGCTGATATTTTAACTTCATGTCAATTATCTGACCCTGTTTGTCCATCCTTTCAGCATTGTAAGAAAAACACTCTGATTATCAGGAAATTACTGTATATTCAAAATCTAGTTTTAATATTTAAAATATACCCAAATACAACTGATTGAATAAACACTAGATTCTTCCTTTCAGTCTTTTTTTTGCAAAGTATTTATAGTTCCCAAGTCTCCAGCAACTTCTTTATAACCTTCCATTGCCAGTTATGATTATGTGTCATTTATGTGACAGCCAGACTCTGCTGCGTTTGAGCACACACTCCTAAAAAAATGGAGTGCAATGAAAGAAAGCGATACCTGGAGGCAGCCTGAGTCGGTGATGAGATTTGAGCTTTTAGATCGTTCTCCCATCTCAGGGAGCTACGTGTCAGTGTATTTTATTAACTTAATTATAATATTTCATGGAGGTCATACAGTAGATATAAGCGCTGTATATTTTGCGTTTCAAGGACAGACACTGCTCTTGTTTTCTAACATTACACCATATGTTAAGAGGTTGGTAAAGACACTTGTAAATGAGACTTCATTAACATACGCTTAAAGATGATGCAGCGCTGTGCCATCACCCTCGGGCTGCATTATTGTTCATAAAAACCCACAGACAAAGCGCTACTCCATCAGGGCAGAGTCACAGTTTAATGCTCAGGTGAGCTTCATTGAAAGCTGAGGAGGATCTTTGCAGCATATACAATGACTGAAATGAGTTCTTTAATGGGGTCAAACTTTTCCTCTTTTTTTTTTTATCTCAGTCCCCTTGAAGTTTTGCCCTGCTTTTATTGCGACAGAGAATACTTTTAGTGATAAATGAAAACTTCAAAAGACCAACAGGGGGAAATACGTGGCCGTGCAACCCTGAACCCTGAATTGCTAATGAAAGTTAGCTCTGTTTTGCTCAGCATGGCCTCAGGCCGTAGGCTTAGAACTAATGGCCTCCAGTTTAATATACCTCCATGCTGCCTTGTCTCTGTGTTTGTGCGTGTGTGTGTCCTTAGCTGTCCCCATCAGTCGGCTTTGCTCAATTGGATCAGTCTCTTTGCTTCTTTTTTCTGTTTCCTCTTTGTGCATATG
>OMNW01003198.1:2615-14985 GCA_900303245.1 Selene dorsalis
CAAAAATAAATAGGAGCTTTGTTGAAAATTTAAGGGATTTAAGGCTAAATGTAATTGGCCTGGGAGAAGAAATTTGTCCCTGTGCAAGTGTCTGTCTACAGACTGTCTACAACTGATGGATTACGTAGGAGTCAGAGTGCAGTTGAAAGGAATAAGTTCTGTCCAAATTCAAAAGTTGTACAACAAAGGTGAGTTACAGCAGAAGCTACACTGAATGATTGCTGGTCTGCAGGTGTGGCTCCACAGCAGACACCTTCTAAAGCACATTATTCACATCCACATTATTTCAGACAGATAAATCACTCCCTACTCTGCTGTCCAGTCAACCCAGGCTATATAATGCATAATGCAACTCATTAATTACTTTTCCAAGAGATGATGCAGTCATTTTCTGTGGACATGCAGTCTATGGTGAAGGAACAGTTGATGACAGATTTTATGAGATTTCTGCGTGTGCTCTTTAAAATGAAACTATATGATGTTAAAAGGTGAGGGTTTCTTGTCAGTGTCAGGGTGTCTAATATAGATTTGACGTAATTGGAATGATACCTCGGGTATCAGAGCAAGTTATAGAATTTGCGTTGGTGGATACTGACGCTCTTAAAGTACTTTCTGGTTTAGTAAAACCTTGCATAGATGAACAGATTCTGGCCTAAATGTGGGCTGTCACTGTAGAAATACCCATCACATTTAAAAGTGAGAACCCACATCACTCAAACCAGGATGCTGTACAGCACAGGAAACACTGAAAAAGCGGTTTGAAGATGTGCTCATGGGCTAGAGCCTGCGTCACCATTTCTTTTTCTCAATTCTAGTTAATGGGGTGTTTTCCCTGCCACTGTTTTTTTCTGAGAATCAAAACTGCTGAAATAATGTGTATAGAGTATATGTAAAGTCTCCTCATTGCATAAGGAGCACTGGAATGAAATCCAATAGCGCTGTTTCCGTGCCCGAGGCATTTCAACGAGCTCCAGTAGCCCTAGGTTTGTTCCTAATGTTTTTGTGCTTGGAGAATTTTCACAAACCATCACACAAATTATATTTTCATCTAAAGCCTGTGCAAAAGCCAGGGAAAAGTTTCACTCCCAATCATCAGGAGGTCACTGGGAGCTTGTACAGTTGTAATAGTTTATTGCTTTTAAAACCCTCAGAGATACATAGCATAAAGCCTAATTGAAATTGTATAATTCTGTAATATGCATGCAGTAGTAATGTTCTCCCTGCACTGTGACTATGATATGAATCCACCTATAATGTGACTGAGTATGCATGTTTGTGTGTGTAATTAGTTGGAAAAGCAAGCATGCCTGGGTGGGGTGAATGTAGGTCGGATGTAGTCATCTCTTCTCTGTTCCCCTGGAGATGTCAGTCGCAGGAATTTGGGACTCAACGCACGCATGCGTCTGTTCTGTATGATAATGCAAGCTGTGCCGGCGAGATGAGACTGGGCTAATCCGGGCGCCAGCAACTCATTTAATCATCTCAATAGAACTCCATTAGCCTGCGCTTTTAAGAAATATCAATAAGTGCTGTCAATAAAAGCAGATAATTCATCAAGGTCAAAAAATGTGAACGCCGCCTTGGAGAGTGCAGAATATGTGCTCGGCATCTATGTGCGAGCATTTAGATGTTGCACTTCTTAACACCCTCTCCAGCTTTCTGAGCCACTTTTGATTCATGTTTTGCAGGTTTGTCTAAGCAGCCTACGATTCATATACTGTGTCCTTCTGTTCCCTGCATGGCAAACATGGCTTTCTGAAGAACTGCCAGATTGCTTTAGGATATTTCACATGCTTGAATCCCTAAACACACACTATACATCTGAGAAATGTATAGGCAGTTGCTGGCAGGACTCGTCTGTATTGGGGTATACTGTATCGTCTTCTCTGTTACCTCATGCTCAGTTCCTGTCGTGTCAAAGCTTTTACAGTCAGAGTAAGCTGGCCCAGAAAACTCCTCTGAGATTAAAAGGTGAAAGGGAACAGTCTTCTTCCACTTCAAGGTCAGGAGAACATGCCTTTACCCTGCACCAAGCACTTAGTAAGGAGGAGACTTGTAATACTGTAAGGGCTTTTACCTTTTGGCTCAGATTCAGTATTTAAGAATACATAAGAACATTTCAGCACAGTTATTATTACTATTATTATTATGATGTTAGGATTCGGTGTTGAGCCTTTTTTGTCTATTTCAAAGTAAATGAGTAATTAAATGAATGGAAATTGCTGCTAAGCTCAGTTTTCAGATGTGTTATCACAGCTTCTCGAATGTGCTCCGTCTCTTCACGGATGCTGCGTTGCGTGTGATGAATGGTAAATCAGCGGTCTCTCACTTTCGCTACAACAAATGTTTGTGGGGCAATGTTTGCATAAATGATTTGCAGACATGTGGCTTCAAGACACTTCAAGGAGACAGCTGCAGGGGAGGGGGTATTCCCCTACCTGCGTGTATCACCATGGGCTGGAAGGGGGAAAGATTGGAACGGACAGGAAGAACTTCTTATCATGATGGGAGGAAAACATACATCTTCAACTGCCACAAAACCTGTCCATGTGTCAGCAGTACCAATGAAAGGTTTGGATGTATACATACATACTGTATGTCCATTCACTGTTAACAGAGGACTTCATGTTGTTTAAGAGGATATTTGAGTATGTTGTATTAGAAATCTACACTTTTCTTTTGATACATTTGCAAATTGATTCTATTGATATTTGCAAATAAAGTCCTTCACCTCAAACTTAGACCATTATTTCATCTCTCAGGTATTGCTACAATGATACCGTGAGGCTGGATGGACTAATTTAAGCAAACAGTCCTCTTAAATCATCTGCAAAGACATCCTAACCCCCTCTGACTGTGTGCAGTCCTCCCAGCTCCAGCTCTGATCAGGCTTTCTGAAAACGTGAGACTTTGCTCACTTCACTTCACTCAGCCAAAGACACAGCGACAGCGTGTGCGATTTTTTTTTTTTTTCTTTTTCTTCTTTTCTTGGTATGTTTTCTTTTTTAAAATAAATGGTCAGGAACGGTATTGAATAGAGAAATAGAGAGACTCCACATACGCTCTCAAACGTTGACCTCCATGTTCATCTCAAAGCTTCTCTCGACTCCTCGCAGGCTCACTCCAGGCAAAGTGTGTAAATTCCCCGCTGCATTTCTTCCAGGTGAAGAATGCCAAAGAAAATCTGGAGCAATTCTCAACCAGTTTAAAAATGCTTGAAATGTTTGCTCTTGAACTTTTAACTGTTGAAGAGATTGTTACCACTGGCGCGGTTTTATTTATTTTTTTCTCCTCCACACCTGAGTACAGGAAAAAGAAAATTAGCTGCAAGAGCAACGTTAGCTACTGTTGATTGCCTAACAAACACCTCCCACTGCATTTTCACCGAGGTTCAGAGCTCTTACATGATCCTGTTAACAGGGAAATGTAGCTTTGGTCTGTAAATCGTCCAATGTGCAGAGATGGGGCACTGAGCAGCCTTCTGCAGGGGCCCTGGACCTTGCTTTGATCTCATTATAAAATGCAAATACACAGTACCCTAAACAGATCAAAGGTTCAACTTCCCATTGGATCTGAGGCTTAATAATAGCAGCCTGGAGCAGTTTTCTATTTTTTTAGGAAGCAATTTGGGTAGCTACTGGTCCTCCAGGACATTATTTACTCTGGAGATAATATTCCTGCTTCTGACTAGTGACTAGCCACGGCTCAGAAAAACCCTGCTCCTGTTGCTTATTTAAATTTTTTTTTTTTTTTTTTTTTTGGGAACGAGCATTTGCACTTCCTGCCCCTATCTTCCACCTCAAGCTAAGGTTTGCAGTGCCTGAAATCTGAAAGTGTAAAATTGCTTTGGTGCTAGACTCTCTGATACCTTCATCTACTTTCTTAACCTGTGCCATCATTACACCGTAAAGCAGGCATTTAAATTTTGAGCACTTTGCTGATATTAAACTCTCAGTAGCATCAATGCATATTTTAGACCTACCCTGTTCCTTTTGTACCCTGTGAACCAGCCCAATTCCACAATGATCCTAAGTTCATAATTTATTGTTTTTTTCCATTCTTTCGGTGAAGGAACATCGGCTGAGATGAAGGCTGATGATTGATGATGTGATACAGCTGTATTTTTAGTAATTTTGTCTGGATTCCTTGTTAATTGTAGAGACAGCAGAAAGTGACTGCGTGCTAGCCTGGCACTGACTTTGTCAGGTGGTGGGAGGGGTAGTGATTCACTCGGCAGCCAGTTTGATCTTGCTGTGAGGCGGGTTCCCGTGTCAGGAAGCTCCAGCCTGGCCACCCGCCCACCAGCCTCACCTTGCACCCGCCTACCGGCGCCCCACCGCTCACGCTCTGGCCCTTAGAGTGGGCGGGGAGAGCAGGCTGGCAGGCCTTGGCACGGATACATTTTGGCAGGAGCCGCTGTCCCCACACTCAGCTGAGTGAAGTGCTGACTGCAGTGCAGAACATAAAAGGCCTGAGGCTTCTATCGCTTCCTCTTGTGGCCTGCAGGCCTGTGTAGAGATGTTGGCTTCAATTTTACTTGAAACTGTAGCTGCCTTTTTGGCAGTCATGGCAATGGCCTCTCAATTCATCCCATGCATATATGTCTTCTGTTATCATTTAAGACAGCCATTAACCCTTAGCAGCTCCCTCCCAACTGCTCTTTTTGTTCAATGTGATCCAGCAGCCAGCTGTAAAAGCTGTTGACCATGGTCATCAATTGATTCAGTGAACTTCCTCCTCTGTGATAATGAGATCTGTTGAAGTCAATACCTGACTCACAGACTGGGATACACCACTTGTGCCACAGCATTTTTTTCTTCTGTCTAAGAATCTTTTATAATGCAGGCAACACTGGACAATGATGGGTTGCTGATCCCTGCACACATCCTTACTCATAGCTTCAGGCCTTTGAAAAAAACATTTAATCAATGTGTATTGTTGAGCCTTGCTCTTGAACTGATTTTGCAGAAATCTGAGAAAGGGGGAGTGTGCCAGCCTAGTCAGGGTTGTTGGGTAGTGAGTTTCCCTGTTGTTCCCTGGTTAGTTAAGCCTTACTCTTAATTTGAACTACTGAGTAGAATTTGACTAGCTGAGTGGCATTAATAGTGAAACTCTTGAGACCCTGCAGAGGTTATGATCTGCACTACCATGTCTTTTCCAGAGCTGTCCATTTATGTGGTGACTGAGATCATCACCTCCAGTAGGCCGTGCCCTTGCTTTGTCACAGATCTGTAGCCTGAAGTGCAGTCGGGCAAGAAAATCAACCCCTGTGTCACGGTTCTAAACTGTGCAGAGTTTAAAGCACATTTCAGAACAACTTGTAACTGGAAAAATCATTAGCTCGTTCTTAGATTCTTCAGAGGGGAAGATGAAGGGCTATAGGGAGCTACTCAGAAACTCTGTAGTCATCGTTTCGTGGCTAGAGAGATTCAGACAAAAACAACACTTTGATTTCCCTGTGTATTAACTTAGTTTTCCCAGCGAGTGGCCTTTTGCCCTCTGTTATATTTCCACTTGGTTGACTGCCACCTTTGCATAATGCAGCATGTACAGTAAGAGCATCTTATTGTTGAATATGTGTGAACCTTGCTGCACCATCGTAGATTCTTTGAAGATGGATCAAGAAAGTCAGTTGTTTTTTTTTTTATGTTTTGAACTAGTCTGTTTTTTGCAGTGTGGTTTGGATGAACCTCAAAAGCAGTTTTTTAAACACATATATAATAGTTTTAGTTAAACCTTGCTAAGTGATTTTCAACTGATTGTGATTATATTATTCAGCCCTGTTGCTATTGTTTGTTATTTTTGACTGGAGAAATGACCAGAGCCTTTGTGGCAGGCTAAAAGTCAAGACATTCGGATCACAGTTTGTTTGTGTGTTATAATTCACAGCATCATACAATAGATACTGATTCAACATGTCAATGACCCTCATAGATGGTAAATGAGACCCTCATGTAAATAAAAGGGTAGCACACTCACCAGATAGTCTGTAAAGAAAACTTAATTGGCCACTGTTTGGATTTTTTTTTAACATCATGTGACTAAACACATAAAAAAGAGCTATACTGCGTTGCATTGTGGAATCCTTGTGTGCTGTTTTCCTGCACTCACACATTTCTCACCATATGTGGTCACTCAGGAGAAAAAAAATGTCCCAGAATAAGCACGTATTCTCAATGGACTGTAGACGTCTTAACAGAGTCATAGCATCTAGATCGATTAGTTTAGTGACGGTTTTGGATAAAATCTATGGATAAATCCCCTCCTCGAGGAAACTGCTAATAAGGAGGCTAACGTCAGGTTGAATAATGGAGGAGAAACATAATGGCCGTTCATTGTGAATATCAGGCTACCTTTGTTTACATTGGGATCACAGATGGTGCCTTTTAACATTGCCTGTTGTATGTGCACTGATTTTTGCCCTGACAAGGAGGAGGTGAAAGGAGCCGGGTGCACAGATGAATTCTGCATGCTATAAATAGAGCACAGTCCTTGGAATCTGCCCTGTTTAACTCATCTAAGCTGCATTAGCACGGCTATTGCTGCCACCGGTTCCATCTCTATATGAAAATTAATTTGGGTTTTTCAAGTAAATAAGGTGTGGTTTAATTTAGGAAAAAAAAAAAATCTTTTAGTAGGTGCGTGATTGATTGATTTTTTTTTTGCCTGGTCTTTTTAAATGTAATTAATAATATTCATAATTAAGGTAGCCCGCTCTCCCTGAAGAACGGTTGCCTCCTGTGAAGCTTGCAGCTAATTTATCTGCCAGCGCTGTAGCGCACTTGCAGTGTTTCCTTTTTGGAAATGAAAGGGAAAGAGGCAGCAAGACTAATTAGCAGAGGCTGGAGAAGGATCTTTTAAAAAGTCTACAGCAACCTGAGACTGCTGATATGGTCAAAGGTTTGTAGCCCGACTGAGTTAAGCCCTCCACCGAATATCCACGTAGAGTGACTGGGAGCGCAGCCACGCTCGCCTCGCTGCCAGACTGCAGGTCATTCACATCTGATAGGAATTTTAAAAGTAGTAGTCTGGCCTGGGTGATTGGCATGTTGATAAAATCTGCATGGCAAGTAATTATCGTGGGAATACGTCTGGCCAGTGTTGTTCCATTTCTTCTTTGTTTTAATCCGCCCTCTCTTTTCTCTGGCAACAATTTAACCCGCATCACCTTCTGTGTCAGTCTCCCGCGGCTAATGGCTTCACTCTGCTCTTCGCAATCCCCTGCTTTTCTGGAATGAAAGCCGAGCAGCCGTGTCGTCTTTACGCCACTCGGCTGCTGCCTGGCATTAAATGCTGCTTACTGATAAAGATGTCACCGTAGCAGAGGATATACGTAGGAAAGGGGATTTTTTTTTTTCTTTGCACGATGGCTGTCTCTTATCCCGGAGAGATATTTGATCATCCTGCTGGTGCGTCCTCAGTGGGGTCAGCGGTCTGTGAGAGGGGGGACAATGACACAGCTGTGGCAGCCGTGTGGAACCAGTGATGGATGACATGCCAAAATGGGCCACGCTGCCTTCCCAGGCGCCTGTATTGACAGGCACAGCTCCTGCATCTCACATTCAGCATCAGCGGGGCTAATCGTGGGTCATGCTGGCCACAGATGTGACACGTGAATATCGCTCCTGTAATTGCTCATTTGTCAATGTCAACTTCTCGAAGAGCGTTTTTTTCACAGCCGCGTTATTGAGTGAAACTCGCAGTAATGAACAAACATTAAAAAAATGAATGAAATTAAATTAAATCTCCAAAAGACGCAGTGCGAGCATTTCGCATATTGTTATCTTGGCAAATTCACCATAAGAAAGCTCAGCCCAAGCATTGCTGGTGTTTAAAGTAGCTATAATCAATATTTTTATGTATCAGCCACCACATGACTACTTGTATGTGAAAGGGATCGCTTGTTAGTGATGAACCCACAAGACAATTATCACCTGACTCTCCACTTCCCCTCAGTTCTACCAAGCATTTTTCAACGTTCATGTCATTGCTTCAGTTTTTTAAGTTCAAATTTTCATGTTCTTTTGTTTGCCATAGAACAAAAGGCAAAAATCACACACCCTATCCTCCACTCCCACTCACTTCATTAACAGCAGATTCGTTCCTGAGACCTTTATCAAGACCAAAAGCATCAGAAACATTTCTGTAGCCGAGGACCACTTACAATGAGTATTTTCAGGGATAAATATGATGACAAGTGTAAATGATATGCTGTTCTTTTTTTCCAATTCATTTATTTATTTTTTATATTTGTGTGTGTGCACTGAGTGATTATAATCCAAACCCTGGCTCTAAGCCCTTCAGCCTGTGCTGCACCAGCCACAAGGCCACAGCCTCTCCCCAACAGTTAATTGCATCTGAATTAGTCCATTAATGTGGCCGTGTAGAGGGATGAAGGGGTGCACGGAGGTGTCTGGCCTCTTTTGACCACTGCAATGTATTATTAATGGGTCAGCAAGTCTGGCAGCTCTGCATTAACTTGGCTAATGGACTGTAGGGTGGGTCTGTGATTCCCTTTCAGAAGGAAATCAAATCTAATACACATTACAGAAAAAAAGCTTTTCTTATGCTATTTTCAGAGTTTGTTATTGAGAATAGAACAGCTATTTAAATTGAAGAATTGCTTCTTGCCATCCCTTTGTGGATTTGCTCCCTGCTGACAGGTTACTGTGGTCAGTCCAAGGTTATACCGAGTCATCACTCCGTGTATCTCATGAACATGTACAGTAATGTACTTTGCTAATGAAAAGCTAAGCATCAGATCAGATTGATGCAAATCCTGGTAAACAGGCTGTTTTCTCTCTGCTTGTGTAGCAGCCTGCAGGCGAAGTGAATCCCAGAGCCTGGGGATGAGTGTAGTAAATGTTCCAGGATGGGAACACAGCTGTATAAGAAATTGAAGCCCTTTCTGCAGCACCTTATGCTACGAGACACCCTTTTCTGATAGACATACTGTGAAAGCTGGATCAGCAGTATCAGGCAAACCAAGCACGGTCCGGGCTGTGGTCAGCTCCAGTAACGAGACAGAGCCTTTCCCCAGAATAAAATTCATATGTTGTATTTTTATTGTGTTGCTAGAATTTTAAGTTTGCCCCCCGAAGCTCTTTGAATTTCCATCTGTTCAGACGTAGTAGTGGTATATGGCTTGGGTCACTATTAGTTTCTCCACAGACAACAGTTAAAAGAACATGACTCTGCAAAGATAGAAGGTTAAGGAGTGCATGTGACTGTTGTATTCACTTGGGGTCTGATGGTAACGTGCATATTAAGCAGCAGCGTGAAGTCTATAATGTTTGTGTAGACATGCAGGAAAAATGAAAGGTCAAAACGTCTCAGGTTTTTCCTCTTGTCTGTATTATGTGCCTTAAGTAGGACTGGGTTTGTTTTGCATTTTATCTTCCAAGCGTCACATTTTACTCTCTCTGTATTTAGATGTAAAAAATGACTCTTTGCTACTTAAGCCTCCAAGGTAAGAATATACATTGAAGCAGCACACAAAAGGCTTTCTGTGCCATTACTTAATTAGTCTAACTCTTAAGTGGACAGTTGGCACTACCCTGTCACTATTGGTGGCTGTAGTCAGTTCTTCATTGTTAGTGGGCACTGTAGTCAGCAGGCTGCTGTGAGCCATTGTCAGAGGATAGCATCAGAGGCTCTTCTTCTGGCTGATAATTAAGTGGCGTACTGACAAACGGCTTTCATCAGATCCCTCATGTGGAACTGAGAGCATGTGAAGGCTTTCAGGGAGGATAAACCAGAGGACGTCACTTTGCCTCCAATCTTTCATGGCCTTGTGTTGCCTCTGCAGTGGAGGAGGAAGGTGCCCTGTGTAGCACAGGGAAAAAAAAAGTGTGATCGTGCAACGCACAGACGACCAGACTCAATTTACAGCACTGTGCATGGCAGCTCTCTTTGCTGATATCTTCACTCTATACTGTACCAGTTTCCCAGTTTGTCGAGATTGACCAAGCATACATTATGTGCTACGTTTTTTATCCCCATCTGAGAATCTGTCAGGTTTTTTTTCTTTCCTTAAGGCGGGCACAAGTTGTGAGGACTTTGGGCACATGGATGGATAGACTGATTAGCAGGGTTTGAACTAGTATATGATGTTGACAGTGACATAAAATGTTTGTCATTATAAAACCAATTGGCCCTATAAAAACGTAGGCATGATCAAGACCAGTAGCAGGCCACACATGAAAAGACTAATGAAAACTGGTGTCTGTTACCTAGTGAATACGCATTTCACTTTGGTGTCTGGATGCCCAGCTAAAGATGGTTTATGAGTTAAGATTAGCTAATGTTAGCTCAGCAGCTAAAGAGGAGTCTAAGCTTTCAACAGGATCAATTTAGATTATATCTGATACCTTTGGCTTTAATTATCAGATGTGAGTTACCAGTAGTCGCCGTAATTAGATGACCACAAAGCAGTCAACATTAGATTTAAATCTAATTTAAATTTCACTGTCAGATGTTTTTACACATTAGTGCACTGAAAAGGGCATTAAAAAAAATTCAGTAATGCAGCTGTTATCCTGAATTGTGAGCAGCAGTAAGTTGCTCTCATTATCTAGATAAAGATAAATTCTTAGAAATTAACTTCAAGTAAATCCACAGTAAAGTGCTGGTGTAAGAAAACCGTCTGTTAGAATTTTTTAAAAAGGTCCAAAAATTTTTCTCAATTATTCTATATGCCTAAGATGATATATCGAATAACAACTTTCATATTGTTTTGCAGCAGTACAACAGATATACAGTTCACAGAGTATTATTCATCCCCCCTTGGATGAAACAGTGACCCCACAGACTTTTATTTTATCTTCTTTAATCTGGGCGTATCTCAGCCTCTTTATTCCAGCCTAATCTACTGTAGTGTAGTGACTGCTGTACCGTTCAAGAGCCTCATCTATCACTCAGTCCTGCCAGTTTCTGAAGAGCTCTGTGCTCATCATCATTTCTCCTCTGCCCTTTTTGCTCCATTTCCAATGACAACCCTGTCAAAGGTCAGAGATTCTCTGAAATAATCCACTTAATAAAATCATGCTACACTTCTGCATGCTACACCGTGCAATTGTATAGCAAGTGTCGCAACAGCAGAGGTTGTTCAGAAAGGCTTTGGCTATGTGTGTGTGTGTGTGTGTGCGTGTGCAGTTTGGCTCTGAGCAAGAGAGGGAGACAGTGTGAGAGAGGCACAAATATCAGCAAAAGAGGCAGAGAGACAAAGACAGATAGGTCTCTGAAGGACTGTGATCAAACAGGCCTCATATGAGTGGCTCAGGGCTTTTGTTGTAGTGTGACCTACCATTCAGTGTTGCATTAAGTGAATTTTCCCCCACAGCTTTTCAAATTTGCAGTGACTGCCTCCCAATTTACGAGGGGAATGCTCGAATTTCAAACGTAGCATTCAAGCCAGGGCTGTAACCTCGAGTGCACCTAGAAAATAATGCAGAAGTTTGGGGGGTTTTTTTTCCTTGAATTTCTGCAGGTCCATTTCCAAGGCTGGCCTTACAGCAACAAAGCAGGTAGAGAAGGGAATGTGGGTGCATGTGCCTGAGTGAGATTGAGTTCAGAACACTTACATTGGAGCTTTTGGTCTCTAACCCCGCTGCTTCTATTGAAAAGGGAACATCCTTGGTGCAGCCTTCATAAACTTCTTATATGCCACTAGAGAACTATGGGGGTTTTGTATTGGCTCAGCCAATTGTCTGAGCTCTATAGGAAGCTCTATCCTTGGATTACCCTTAGCAAAATTACTTGGTAGATGGAGTTGGATTGCTTTGCTTACTTGGCATTGGTATTAGGTAAGCTTCACATCTCTTTCACTATATGTTTGCAGATTTCTCTGGTTAATGTTTATGTGAGTGGTTAATATGTAGACAGAATACTTCAGTAAGGCCCTCTGACGTGATCAGAAATGGTTTTAATTTTAGCTTGCTTCTGTGCTGGAAAAAAAAGTCTCTCCTCGCACATGTACTGATGTGCTCCCCCCCCCACCGATGAAGCACATTTTGTGTCACTGTCGATTCTCTTTACCTTTCCTGCAGTTTGGATGTATGGAGCTGGACTCTGGGAGCGATACACCTGTGGAGGCCGATGCAAACCAGCAACCTTAGCTGTCATCTCAATTGGCTCCCCTGTAGTTACATGCAGCCTTAGACAGCTTTGACTTCTTTTTCTTTCCTCTCTTTTTTTCCTCTTGAATAATAAAGTACAAGCATCTCACTATCGCAAATATTCTTATTTTTTGTCACTTTCTTCCACTCCTACTGATAACATGTTCTATTTGAGTCCACACATGTAATCGCTTATCAAGCTAATTTCCTTCTTGCATGTATTGACCTCATTATATGAGCCTGCCAATGAAAAA
>OMNW01003199.1:19150-38830 GCA_900303245.1 Selene dorsalis
GGGGGGCGAGGGTGTTATGGTAATTTAGGAATCAAAGATATGATCTCCGCTGCTTTAAGAACTTGCTTTATCCATGTTATATGAAACATTTTATGATCTATGGCGCAAAAGCATGAACTTGTCAACAAGCATAGTTTCATACATGTTATATATATTGGCCGGACTAGCTGCAGAGCAGGAGGTTGGAGGTGGAAGTAATAAACAATCCAGACAACTCCAGACTGAGGTGGTGCTTTAGATATATCCCTCTTTCATATAGGATATATGGAATCACAGAAAACTGACACATTCACACCATTTTCATACTCATCAGACCATCCAGTGACCTGAGTTGTCCTTTACAACTGTGCTGTTTCTTTCATTTCATGTGCTTCCTCAGACTTGGTCTGGTACCTTTTAGTTATCTAATAGCTATATATGCTAAATAAAAACAGTGTTTGTGTTTTGACACTAATCTGGACACTAAACTCATTTTCCTCCTAAATAACTGTGGAATTAACAAGTGTTTGTCTTTCTTTAAAGATAAAGAAACAAGTGCAATGAATTAATAACAAAGTCATATGTGGTCATATTAGACTTGACATCAAACTGTTAAGTAAAACATATCACCATGTTCCAGTTCTTACACATAACTCTACTTATGAGCCATCTATCCTTAACATTTTACACTTTGATGGTTAGAAATATTGACATAAACTTTCAACTCAAGAAAGAACATGAGAGGATGAAATTAGTCTGTGATAATATGTACACAGCCTGTTGTATCTCAGAGTGACGTGTAGAGGGTGCGGGGTGTAGGGAGTGGGAGGTTTCTGCAAATCTCAAAGGGCATCACTGTGGTGTCGGTGTTCCACTTTGAACTTGAAAGGCTGAGACACACTCGAGACAAAATAATGATAAAAGGGAGCTGACCTGTGATGTGCACAGACATCTAGGAATTTCAGGGAATAGCATGAATCTTTGTGTAAAACTGTGTTTCTTTAAAACTTTGTTAATTTACATAAATTGCAAATATATGTACTGTATCAGATTAACAACAGTTTTAATATTCTGCCACAAACTATATGCTCACATATGTGTAGGTTTATATTTTCACTACATTTCCACCCGAAGCTCATAGAAAGGATTTTGGCTGGATAAACTCTGGATATCTTGGATTGTTGAAAACATTAAAGAAAAAGCTTAAACGCAACACAGCTGGTGAACACCGTCTTCATGCAGTGACTTGAAGCATGAGACGTGATGTACTTTATAACATTTGTCCAAAACCACAATCCTTCTTCTGGTCACGATCAAAGGGCCTTTATTGGCCAAACCCAACCACGAACTGGACTCATGTTTTTATGTTCAACACAAAGCAAAGGTCATTTTCAGAGATGGGGATATTTTGAGGCATTTTGCCCTCCAGACCCTTTACAGCAATTCATCTACTTGCTGGAGCTGAACGGTAACTCCCTTACATTAAATAGTTGGCACGTTTAATTGTCCACTTCACTGACCATTTTATAGTCGTGCAAAAAATAACATAAGATTTAATACAGTGAATTAAAGGACATTACTCTGTCATACACATTCATCACAAGCAACAATCATACTGTAGACTGTTTTAACAGCCTTGTAAATTTGAGACTGTGACTTCTCTGTTGATGATATGTGACTACAGACACAGGGAGGATTTGGGGAGTATGATTATCTAGTGGCTTGACCTTCTCTGACACTGACCAGCCACCATCTCTCTTTGTCAAAGCTAATGGCCTTCCAGCAACACCTATATTAACAAACTTCATCCAAACCAAACATTCTGCAACAGAAACCTGCATGGCATTGGAAAGAAAGCAGCCATGACCTTAAACTGGCTCTGTCTAAAATAAAAATGTTGCATTTTCCCAGATTTTTATAATGCTCAAAGATTTCATTTTGACATTCGCCAATGAAAATAAGTATAACACTGAGACGGACACACACTATAACTCAAAATATTTTCACCTCTTCTGCCCAAATGCTTGTCAAATTCAATAAAACATCAGAACAGCAAATAGAGTGGCACTGAGGGGTATGGACATATGTTGGCATAACATTCATGTTCTGCCCAACATTATCATAAAGCCGCAACCACCTTCAGTAAGCAAAACAAACTCTTTCTACTCCCTGACTGCATCTAATAAAACTGTGTTTATGCCTTTGACTGACATTTGCAGCAAATTGAGTCAGGCGGTTGCATTATAAATCGATGCACGGGCATCACAGACACAGTGTTCACATGCATTTAATTTTTCCCCTCTCCAATTGAAAGCATCTGCAAAATTAAGCACCCTGTCATTAAAGCTCCACTTTTCTTTCAGAATCACTACATTTCTTATTACAATCTTTTTTTTGTTGTTGTTTAGAGCCAAAATAGTCAGTGAATAGAGCATACCATAAATTCTCAAGTTCCCGTGGTCCCACAGCATAACATATAATAACATACCGTCTCAGTCAAACAACATGAAGATCCTTCTGAAATCACTTGCGGTTTAAAATTGACAATGTAGTGATCACAATATAGTGGTCCAGAAGTAGAGAGACATCCACTAAATAAATGTCATGTTGTTACACAAAGTGTGCATCTGCAGAAGTGACTGAAGTGCAACAGGAAAGAGGACATGTGTCAAATATAATTTGACTTCTGCTTGATAATGTGTGAACTGTGTGGACTCCAAATGCCATAATGCTTACTCCTTCAAAGTGGCCTTATGAATCATGTTTCTTTTTAACTGTGACTAACAGGTGTAGTGTCACATGACTGTGATTTATACAGCACATTGCATTGTGGGAAAGTCAGCATAATCTATGTACTGTATATGCTATGCATTGTGTGTTTTGAAGGTAGTTTTACATATTGAATATTTAGACGCTTAAAAAATAAGATGCACTGTGTGCAATTGGAACTTATTTTGATAGAGTTAGGATATCTAATTGTTCTTTGATAGCAATACATTTTTAATCCACTTGTATGTAAATGTCTCAACAAAAAAAAAGTCTTGGTTTTACGTCTTTGTCCTCAGCGTCATTTCTCATTTTCCTGGTTGACATCAGAAAAGTTATAAATAAAAAATAAAAAAAAAACACTGCGATGTGCAATGGAATCCCCACTGGTGCAAGCCCAAAGAAATGCCTCATCAATTATTGATAAACAGATTGAGGAAAAAGGGAGAACACAAACATTTCACCTCAGGAAGTCAGGTAAATGTCAGCTGTTATGAGGGGATGAATAATGCAGTGCAACAAGAGGAGAATAAAAAATGCATTCTTTGGAACACAAATATATCACAGAGTGTTATCTATACAGCTCTGTATTGTGTTATGTGATGTCCATACATCATACATTAGGAGACACATGCTGTGCATAAAGAACGCTTTTAGATATTGGTGATTTCTTATGCAATCTAATAAGGTGATGTCTGAAGTTATAACCTGCCAGCTGCATGTATTGATTAGAGACTCCTCTGACTCCACAGCTCCTACAGTACATGTCAGATGACTCCTGATGTTAAGGTTGTGGGTTTAATTCCTATCGTGACAGAGATCACATCCCAGCAGCACCCCTCATGGCACTCTACTTTATACAGTAATGCAGTCTTGCATTTGGAAGATGAAAGCATCAGTAGTATAACTAAAACCTGCAGTCCATGTTTTTATTTTTTCATTTTTGGATTGAATTTATTAGCATATTAGATTACCTCTCATAGGCAGTGGTTGTCCCACATTGTCCCATATTTGTTTTTTGGGGGGATCTGGTCACCCTAACAAGCACAGAAGAGTAACCAAGTAGGTCTATGTGAAAAAAACAAAAACATGATAATAACAGTTCCCCCACAGTAATGTCTCTCTAGTGTGATACATTTTCCAAACATTATCTGCATGTCAGCTACTGATATGTTTATCAGAAATTGGCTTACATTAGCCACATATCAGCTACAAGTCATAAGAGGGCAAGCTAAGCTGTAAAACCCATGACTATTTTCAGTGTCTATAAAGAGGACAACATCTTGAGACAACATCTGTTGTGAAATGTTGCCATACCAATGAATCTGGCTTGAATTGTGGTGCATTGAATCAAGGGAGTTTTCTATTGCTTATGAACTAAACTTTTCACATTTAAGAGAAAGAATGTGTCATTGACGTAGCAAGTGATGTAATGTTGCCTTTAAGGGCAACAACTGCTGCTCTAACTCCTGCTCAGATGCTTTTTCCATATCACGTGATGCAATCTTGCTTTAAAGGTCAATGACTGGTGATCTAACTCATGATTAGATGCTGTTTGAGATACATTTTAAAATACGATACAGTATATAAATCATGAATAATGTTTCTATTCATATCTAAATCTGAACTTGTTGTTATATTTACCATGTCTTTTTGGGTCATTTCTTATTTTCCGTATGCATGAAATTACTCTTTCATATAGTTAGCACTGAAGAGAATCTGCCTGCATTATGCCTTTTCAGATATCTACAGTTCATCTTTTCTTTCTCGCCTTCCATTTTTCTTTTCCAACAGGTCCATTTGTCAGCTTCACCTCCTCCTATAAGCTGAGTCACTTTATGCCCATATATCAGAGGCTCAGGCGAGAGCAGACTATGGTAAGCAAGGACAGAGACAGTGTCCTGTCACAAAGATGAGCTTCTGTCTGACAACCTGTTGCCTCCCTTACAAATGTATCAGCCCTAACAATAAACATTTACCTTGCTCTAAAAGACGTATGGTCACATTCTTCAGACCTGAAGAGATAAAAGGGAAACATATGAAGTGAGAGGAGAGAAAGCGAAGGACACATGCTGAACCATCAGCTCTGTAGGAGTCTCACAGTGTAACATGATGAATGAAGACTCCCACCCTCTCAAGTATTACTACTTTTATTTCATTCAGTCCTTTACAATAAATGTTCTGGGCTTTGGTATGATTATATTGTTTTATAAGTGATCAGTGTGTTCTTGTCATTGAAATTTTAATGTGGTTAGAGAAAAAAAAACTCAACACAGGGTTTATTTAGTAGCTGTTCTGGGCCTTTCAGTCAAGCATGAGTTCAATAGCATCTTATCAACCACTTACCTACTTGCCCATACAAAAATACCTGTGTTATGCAATTTTTTCCTTGATTTTCTTTCATTTTCATTGTACCTTGTGATTTTGAGATGTACCCTCATTTAAAGCATCTAAAAATCATTCATATCACACAATCTGAGGAGGGAAAATAAACTCAACTCAAGTTTTGAGCAGCTCATAACCACTGTTGAGAGGTCATGAGTGGACATTTTCATTTTAGCAAGCCACAGTCATTAATTGAATGAAATAAGATATTTTACTCAGTTGAATGATCGTATGTGTGCCATGTGAACTTTGGTCTCACTAAAGTCTGAGTCCTCTGTGGCTTGAACGCAGCACAGCACAGTTCTTTTTTTTTTTATCAATCTCAATAATTCATACAGGTTAAAGTATGGGTTAACAAAATGCACATATACTGTATACTATAATGGCTGTGGTATGGAGAATCTTTAAATTTAATTAAACAGGCAGTAAGCTCTTAAGCCTGGTGTACTCATCAATAATACAGTACTAATAGAGGACAGAGTGGTAAGTGGTAAGAACCAGAGCCAGGGTGGTTTATACACAGGTTTACATATTTAATATGTGTGGATAATGTATGTTTTGTTGTTCTGTTTGTTTGATGTATGATCATGCGATCATGACCTCTTTATGTTTTAGTCTGAGTCATCGCATGCCGTCACCGTCATTAAGACGATGGTTTTGGCTGATCACATTATCAATGACATCATTCCTGCTGTGTTCATTCATTTGAATTTGGAGACAAAGTTAAGGTCTCCCTTTTCCCACAAATGCTATTATCTTCAAAATTCTATTACACCATCATGTGGGTAAAGCACACAACTATTATTTTTCCTTTGACAAAGACCATCAGGTGCAACGTAGGAGACACAGGCAGGGGCTTGAATGCTATTCATTAACCTTGCATATGTGTTTTGTGTGTGTGGCTGATAAATGGGTAAATATATTTTTGAGGAGGGAGACGTTATCTCATGCTTACTCATCACTGGATATAACAAATATTTTTTTTTAAATGGCAAAATGGTTCTGGTGTTTTCTGTCTGGCCTTTGAGGTCTCAGCATCTGTCTCTCATCCCTCCTATCATCTCTGCGCCCAGCCGGTGCACACCCTTTGTGCTTTCAGTGGGTGTTGTAGGTTATAGGTATTTGCAGTACGTCTTGTAGTGGGAAATTACCCCCGGTGACAGAAATGTCTTTTCAGGAGAAACGCCAGGAAGAGAAAATCTCCTCATCTCAGACGGAAACCTCTGCAAACATGTCTGATGACGCAGGAGGGTGGTCAAGCCGGGACTTCATGACTTTTTCCAGACCAAAGTAGTTCAGAATAGTCACATGTCGGGGCGCCGCATAGCTCAGAGGGTTGAGCAGGCGCCCTATATGCAGAGGCCACAGTCCTCACTGCAGCCAGCCCCAGTTCGATTCCTGAATCTGGCGGCCCTTTGCTGCAAGTCATTCCCCCTCTGTTATGCCCCAGCTTTGTTGGCCCCTAAGGAGCATAACAATGAACCACCCATGACCCCCGAACACCCACACCAAGACACTAAATAAAATAGTAAATAGTTTAATGCATAACGTAAGGATGACACAAACGAGGTAGGACATAAACTTAAACAAACAAAAGCCACACTGGGAGGCAGGCAAACCCAGCAGGCCCCAACGCACTGCCCCCCCTTCTGGTGCCAGCTCCATGGTTTTTAGCTTCTCAACCGGGCCAGGTGGATCTCATTCCCTGATCAAGGTCTGGATGGAGCTGTAGGGGAGCAGGGAGAGAGAGAGAGAGAGAGAGTGAGGGAAACAAGGCCGAACCCCTTTCGGCCATAACAACCTTTCTCTGCCTCCCCATTTTCTGTCTCTCTCAACTATTCTATCAATTAAAGGCAAAAAGCCCCATGGTCACATGTCAGAGCCTGTGATGCTTCATTTTGTACCCGATACTGAGAGATTGCAACAATTATGAATCTGAATCGAAAGAGAACACAGTCCCTGTGTTATTGTCACCTCTCGGAGGCCTGCATTGAATCTTGTTACAGTGGTCCTCTCTGTGCCCAGGCACCTCACAGACTTGTGTGGGTGTGATTGTCTACATAAGTGAGTAATGTTTGTCTCCTCCTTGGTGATGGACTGGCAAACTGACCAAAGTGTAAGGCTAAAGTGTTCTTGAATGTGGACTGCCACGACCCACAAGTTAACCTGTGGTGGAAAGATAATAAACTGATATGGGCAGACTAATAGGGAGTCTTTAAAGAGTAAAGATAAAAGGGAAGCAATCACTTTCTCAGACCACAGGAAGGATCTTGCTGCCTGTTCCTAAGGCTCAAAAAGAGATGGGAAATTAAGCTTTTGTTGTTTTTAATCCACAATCAGTCAAATCTTCTTGGACTGGTTTTCAGGGTGAACCTCAACATCTCCTCATGAGCAGCTGAGACAGCGCTGTCCAGTGAGTTATATATGAACTTTTTTTTTTTTAAACTTTTGTGACCAGTTGTTAACCACCAAGCATTAGAGACAGCCTCCCAAGTGTTTTCACTCAGTGGTACCTACTAAATCAAGAAACAGTAGATTTCTATATCCTTTTAATGGGCCATTTCTGCTGGCGCTGAGTTGGTCATCCTGTTGTGTGTGAAGATCAAACATTGACGCAAGTTCCTGTTGGCTATCCCCAGTGATCAGTAGGGCGCATTCAGCTTTAATTCAGGACAACAATGACACTATGCATTACTCTTTTATAGGGAGGAGAAGAAGAGGCAGCCAGCAGTCTCTGCCTGTGGTGCAGAAGACAAGTCCTGCTGAGAAAGCACATCCTGCTTTGATCATGTTGTCCTAAAACAGCCAATTACAATGAGATGACACAATGTAAAATACGGAAGTAGAAACATGTAAAAACATTTATACTGTATGTGCGTAAGATGTCTGCGTCACACATTTTCCATTGTCATTATATCAATAATATAGTATGTAGCATGTGATTTGAAGGAGCGGGGTCATTGTGATTTCCTTTGTAGATTGAGATGATACAGACAAATTAATTATTGGTCGTTTAATGCAAATATATCCCATAGAGCACATTGTACCATAACTAAATCACTTGCACAAATCTGGTGTGGTCCTGTTCCCTTTAATTGGCAGAGAGCAGCTGAAACCATTCTGCAATCAGGAATACTATCTGACCCCAGCTTTACTTTATATCAGTTACTTTGTGGTAAATCTGATGAGATGCTGATGTATTTAGGACCAGGTGAGGCAAGATAAACTAAAATTATGAAGGTCACAGTGCTTCTGAACATGACAAGAGTCTTTAATTGTTGTGCTTTTGGAGACATCCTGTCATGTCTGAATATCCACTTTCATTGCTTATTTTATTCAGAGACCAACAGGATCAGGTCTGTGTAAATACAAGTCGTAATAGTGCACTCAAAATTTCCACTGTGTCATGGTTCCAGGAAGCTTGTACCCAATTCTAAAAGCTAAACCTAACGCTATCCCGGACCACATACACAAATCATAATTCTGTATTAACAAGAGAAATAATGCTTTCATTGTGTAACCAAGTTGTATCATTGATTTTTCCAGTTGATCTGCTGGTGGGTGATAAACTTTTATGCTTCTTCCCTCTCTGCTGTGGCAGCAGTTTTGTTTAAAATGGAGCACATTAGGTGGATAGATTGTAAATAAAGTAGGGCATAGCCGACATGACATCACCTGGAGGTTTCTGAAGCTCAGAATGAACTGTTAGGTTGTCGCCATCTTGCCAGTACCAGACTCCACCTAAATCTCAGCTACTCCAAATAATAGAGAAAGAAGAAGGGCACGGGTGGAGCCAGGGCTGGCCCTAGGATTTTGGTGTGGCCCCCAAAATGCTCCAAGCGCGACATTGTCTGTTCATTAAACTGATGAACAGACACGCACACACGCACACACATAATAGAGATGGACAAACAAATTAACACAAATCTCTTAGATTTACTGCTGCAGTAGTAATAATAGAGTAGAATAATAGAGTTCTCTATGTGAGAGTGAACTTAACACCCTACATATAATGGACTACTGAAAAGTATATTTGAATTAACTTTCCTTAGGAAAACTGTGTGGAACATGTTTATGTGTTTAATGAATTGACTTGAACCCTGGTTGGAACCTTTATGATCATTAGCCATATTCACAGCATCGCTATCTTTCTTTACATCATCACTCAGGGAGGGAAAACAAACAGTGCGAGATGTCCTACTGCTGCGTCCCTGGCTGTAAGTCTTACAAACTTTGTTAATCTGACAAACTGTTTTCTTTTCATTGCTTCCTGGTTGACAGTGCTTTATGGAAGGCATGGATTGTTAATCTCTTCCCACCCCGATTGATGACGTAAGAAAAGATGGCGACGCTGTGAATATAGTTAATGTGGCTGGCCCTAAACAACCACATTGAGTGTTTATGCCAGCAGCTTCATTTTTCAGGCTCACAAGCTGCAACTTGATTTGGTGTCATAATGGGATTATATTAACCATCACTGTTTGATTGTAAGTTATGTAGAATAGTTTTGTGTTTCCCTTGAATAGAAAGAAACCACACTCCTCAGTTAACAATCTCTAAGCGTTTAAACCCTCCTTTCCCCTGCCGTCCCATTAAACATTTCATCAACCTGTGCTCCTACCTCCCTGAGTGTGTCAACTGTAGCAGCTGGAGGGGTGTAAGTTATAGGGTATGTCAGGTCAGTGGTGGTCTGGGGCATGTTAGATTGGAGTCCCACTATCTGTAGTTAATTCACCACAGCAGGCAACTGTCGTGATGGCTGTGACCACCCCAAACCCTTCATGTGCACCAGCCATACATCTGCTTCACATTCACAAATGGATTATTGCACGATATAAGAGAACAGACACATCTGGTGAAAAAAAAAAAGCATTCGACACGTTGGAGGTAGAGAGTCCATCGATTAACGACACTAGAGGTGAACATATCTGATTCACAGAGCAGAGGTGGTGTGAGAATTCGCTGGACGCGTGTGGATCCTGGACATTCGACTGAGGCAATGATGGGTGACTCATAGGTCTAGACAGATACATGGGACATTTCTCAGTGAGGAAGACAAAGAACAAAGGCTTATGATGATAAAAACTCAACTTTTTAAAAGAAAACCAGACACGCTCTGACCCCCCAGCTCCACCATCACCATCATCCTCCGCACCACCCTCTCTTTCTTCATTTTCCAGTTTCCTCAGCCAGATGTTATACTTTATAACACAATCATCCACCCAAACTACCTCTTTGTATCTTTCACAGTTTTCAGTATAGAGAGTAAGAGCTGTGTGTTCTTTGGCTTCTGCTTCGGATAATTGCAGTTTAATGGAATTTGAACAATGGAGGAACAACATATAGGGATTGGGGCACACACGCACACACACACACATACACACAGAACAAATCCATCATGTGAGGATCAACTGATAAGAAAAAGTGAACTAAGTGAAAGTCGGCCTCAGCTTTTCTCACTCTTCATGCATTCGTGTGTACTCATTTCCAGTTGGCCTATTAGACCAACTCTTTACGAGCAGAGAGTCATACTCCAGAAACACAAAAAAATCCTCAATACTGCCCCAACTTAACCTCTTTATTTTCATATGCTGACACCTATTGGCCACAACATTGCTATCTTCCTCCTGAAGGATAGGTACTAACTGAACAGTTATATTAGATACTTTTTCATCAACAGCATTTAAACACGCTGTATGCAATGATACTGAACCATCTCATTGGACAAATTCAGTATAACATGTAAGTTTAACATGTAGAGAACACAATTCAAACCTAGTTAACAGTGATTTATGAGTTCAACCTTTTCCGGGAATACATGCTAATCTCACTGAGGCCATTGTGAAACAAACGATGAACAGGTATCCTAAAAGCTTTCGACATTATGGGGAAACACTGCTCTCTGACTTGCTGAGCGCGGGGCAAAGACTTCAAAGGTTATCTCACTTGTTAAAGCTTGTAGCCTACAAAAAACTGAAGTGTGAAGAGAATAAGTCATGACTTTACAGGGAAACACTGCATGTTGCCTAGAACGGTGACAAGAAAAACCTCCAGGAAGTTCCCTGCAACCGGGCAAGACATAGTCCAGAACGTAACCCCTGTAAAACTCATTTTTATTGCCTGATGTGAAGTGCTGTTTAATGTTCAGATATCTTTTTATCTCCAGACCACGTTTGCTTGGACAAAGGCAGGTCTTGCCAAGGGAACATATTGGCATGTAAATTATCAGCAGTGAAGCAACAGTGAAACCTGACAGTCTGATTCTGACAGCATTGCTTATTGGATGTATGCATGGCCTGGACGGGGTGAATGTGAATGTACAGATGTAAAGAGGGGGGAGGGTGATGCAAAGTGATGGATTCAACCTGTCCTCTCTTCCTCTCTCCCTGGGCAGTCTACAGCCTCACAGTGGAAATGAGGCATCTCACTCAGAGTGACAAAGTTCTATAATTCATCACAATAATGGGCTATGATTCATGCATTTCAGATAGGAGCACCAAATTGGCATAAGTGACAATGGAGACACTGTCCCTGGAGTGTACACGCTGTCCAGACAAACGGATATGTGTGAGAATGGACATTAATTAGCTTATTTCATTCTGCAGATCCTCCATCCATGGCTCCATTTTTATGCATTCGGCTATTATTCTCCTACAGGACTGTGTGTAAAGTTGACTGTCTTCTCTTCCCCTTTGAAAAGTACTGTACAGTTACAGATATTTTTATGTGTTTGTGTAAGGGTGTTTGTATGTGTCCACCCATGGATTTATGACATTACGCTGTAACACACTTGGCAGAAACTCTCTTCTGGAAAGAAATTTATCTTAACAGTAATTTGCCTGTTTGATAAACTGGGAGAGAATGCAGCTCTGTGAACTTAATATCTAATCTTTGACATCTTAAATTCCTCATACTGTAAAACAACCTCTGTTATCAAAAGAGAAATGTTTTGTTTATGTCTTCTCTGAATTTCAACATTTAGCTCATAAAAAAAGAAACCATCCCCTTTTTTTCCCAGTTGTTTCTGTCACCCTGTCTCCATCACCTTGGCACCTCTGGTTGTTTTTAGACTGGGTTGCGAGGGGGATGTTTAGCGTTTGGAGTTCTGGGTGCATCCGAGGACCAAACCCTTTTTCAAGGACATTAAATCAAGTCTTTGAGTCAAATGGAGACAGCTGAATTGATGAATTTAGTGTAAGACATGGAAAGAAAAAGGGATTACAACCGCAGCACAACTTGGTGAAACATTACAATCCAGTTTTTTTAAGTCACTGATGAACACTCGAGATGTCAAAAATGAAATTGCCAGCTAAGCTCACACTAAAACAAAGCTCCAGGCAGTAATCTTTGATTTTATGGCTCCATAACTGCCTCCATGTCAGTAATTCCAGTTGCACAGCAGGTTAGCTGACCATGCAAATGTGTCTAAGTTAGAGGGAAAAAGTTTCCAATGATTAATCAATATTTATTTAGATTTAAATTTAAAACCTTTCTGTCTAGGAAACTCCCATTTTCCAGTCATTTGGTTCCAGATTACCCAGTAGATAAAGCATGATACTAAGAGCTGACAAGAGATTTTTCACACACTGAAAAGCTTCTAAGACAAAGCCCACACATCTGTCGAGAACTCCCTGCAGTATTTGCGAATGCTTTTGACTTTTGACAATCTTATCGCTACTGTCTGTATTTACACTGCATGAGGGGAATGCATTGCATATATCACAGTGCAGGGAAAGTTGATATTGGGAGCACTTGCCAGAAACCTTGTTTGTCATGTTGTGACCTGCAGCTTCCCACAATGCCACTGGATATCTGTAACAGAGAACGACCGCACACTGTGGGAATGCCAGCACACGCAAAAACCGGGAAAGGTGAATAAGTCAAGGAGGAATCCTGTGCCGTATGATGTCAGGAGTGATCTCACCTGAAATATAAATCTCACAATGTCAACTGATTTTTCTACATCTGGACTTTTGAAAAAGACGAAACTGCAGCAAAAATGACCTTTTTTTCCAAGTACACACATCTGTTTTGAGACATAGTTGTTGCATAAAGTGATACCCCAGCATTTCTTGAAACTAATAACAGATCAACTAGTAACAACTTTAGGGTACACCCTAATTTTTTATTTTAGTTCCTATAATGAAAACAGGTTTCTTTTTCAATGTGCTTTGTCTTACTACAATTACATAAAACTACTGTAAGCTACTGTCTGATTTGTTTACCCCTTTTACCATCTGTATAGATATTCTTGTTACTGTAATTCAATCCGGTGTTGTGATCGCAAAATAAAACTGAAACTGCGTATCATGTCAATATTCAGTATGACTGCATAGTTAACAGAGGATACAACAATATCATTTAGGGTTTTGCTTTGAAAGGTGAGACAAATGAAATTTATTATCCTCTGAGTCATGTTGGAATGATAATGTTTATCCCAGATGTTTTCAGTAGTGTGAAAGCAAACAAAGATGAAAGGAGGTGATCATCCTCAATCTGGACTGGGTAGTAACTGATACAAGTTAATCGTTGACTCTTTGGATGTGAGACAGAGTGAGTCATGGTGTCCAAGCCCTCTGTGGCTTTCATTCTGTATCCTGGAGACATGTTGTATTTGCTAAAACACAGAAAATAGATCAATAAATATGACATGAACATAATGTATTTTACAATAAACACCTCATCCATTTTATTTGTTTTATGTCGTAAATACAAACACATACTACTGCAATTCTTGTGGTCTTTACTCCACTCTGTCAGTCAGAAGCAGTAGCTTTAGAGCTCACCAGTATGCACAATAGAATAAATCTATATCATCATCTATATGACAGTGAGTCATTCATAAGCACACACAGAGTGAGTCATCTATCACTCTATCACTTACATTGCTCTCTCCCTCGCCTTCTCTTTTCTCTGTATTGCATTACAGAGCATGCCCAGTCACAGTGTGACTCAACCAGCTGAGAGATGATGATGATGATGCTGCTACAGGACTCCAGCATCAGACCAAAGTGTGCTGCCATCATTGTCCAAAGGTACTGCATTACATTTTATCTTGTAAGATCTTAAGTAAGTAAGTATCTTTGTAAGCAAGAATAAGAAAAATTCTATTGTATTTATTAATGTATTTGTCAGTATTTCATCATGTCAAGGATGCATTAAATAGCATACTAATAGTAATGCATTCTTGATAACAGAGTTTAATATTGCTGACATCATGATACATCACAGTATAGTGATATATGATACATGTGAATAAATTCTTACAGTTGCTTGAAGAAAGCCTAGGAGAGGAGGAAACTGTACAACAGTGAACAGGCCATTTGGAATCTTGCTTTTCAAAGTGCGCACATAGGCCAGATGTTAGGGCCAGATGTTTGGCATGACATAGAAATAAGACTTAAACTGAATGGAACAAAACTATGAGCTTATCGTTAGTTCTGCTAAAACCAAAGTATCTGACAAATGTAAAATTTGACCCGATGATGCCACTGTGAGAGACAGTAGTTACCACAGATCCCTCCTGTGGGGGGACATCAACAAATTCATCCAAAAGTTTTGGAAAATTACAAAAACAACCAAAGATGACATGTTCATAGAGAATTGTCTAAAGTATGTAGGATACATCATCTGGGGACCACGAATGTCAAATCTGATTAAATTTGACTTATTTAGCACCAAACCATAGCCTAACGGAAGTTGTCAGACCGCCTGTATCAAATTTCATGGCAATCCATCCAGTGGCTGTTGGGTTATTTCAGATGGGAACAAAGTGACAGACATTAAGATTTCAAGAGTCATGCTCTGTGAATGTACTGGAGACTCATAAAGCCTTTGTCTTCATTATAACTGTGTAATATTATATATAACCCTAACCCTATATATATTTAATGATTTATTTTTATTTATTTAAGTATTTATTAACTGTTTAAATACCACCTGTGGACACTTCATATATGTCCTTAGATGATCTTAAAACTACCAGACAGCAACAATTCACACCTGCTATCATTCCAACTAGTACAAAGAGTTTTGTGACATATTTACAAGTGTATAGCTCATGCTATAACTTAACAGTGACTAAAGGTATAAACAGACACAGGCATTTAAAAACTTTGTGGCTGTCTCTATTCTGCTTGGAAATCCTAAATACTGGTTGAACAAAGAAAAACAACAACAACAGGAAAAAAAAACATCTGTATGTAATATTACATTTCAGACTGGAATTGAACAGCAACAGGCTTGTCATAACCAATGAGGTTCCATGACAACACAGACCTCATTAAAACAGAAGAGACAAACTAATTATTTTCACATCAAACTTGCTGTACATCGATGGTCATTCAGGCTCCGCTGCTGTGCGTGATGTATATTCACAGGGATCTCCATCAGCATAACACTGAATCAAACACAGTCCTGTCTTTACCAGTAGATTATACGACCACAGATGTTGGGGATCACAGAAGGAGCCAACATAAACTGTATAGAAAGAGTGAGGGAGGACACTGTGACAGACGGTTGAAAACACTGTCTTCCTTTGAGCTCATTTCCTCTCGAAGCTGGACAGATAAGCTCGCAGCTGCTGTTGTGGCCTATACAACATGTGTTTATTCTCATTCTTTCATATTTAGTAATAAAGATGCATTTCGGGATTAGCTGGCAGTTGACTTGATGTCCACTGTAAACAAAAACATCCACAAGGAGTCAAAAACAAAGCTCATGTGTTTATTTCAGGGGTTTATATTTGAGTGTCAGATCTGCCCTGACATCTTAATTTAATTTCCACTTCATATAGGGGTGGATCTGGGGTCCAAGCCAAACATTTGTGAGTTGCGCTAAGAATTTTAATGTATGTGGATAAGAGAGAAAAAAAAAAGTGTCTATACAGTAAAGCTGGCCAACAATTGAATATGATCACTTATCATCTTTGAAAATAACCATTGCATGACTTATTGTTCATATTTTTTAATTCTCTAATTGAGGAAATGAAACTTGTTTGGGGTGGGATGACCCTGTGACAAACAGCATTCTGCTGGTGGGTTGGTTATTTGGCCACAAACTCATACTAATGCTGCCAAATGCTGTTCAAACACTACATAGCTTTATTTTAAACTGTGAAGGAGATGCCAAAGTTTCCAAAGATACCACATGTCAGACTATATTTCAGGGAAATGGGTATAAACCAGTGCACACAGCAACAATTTGATGGAATGCTGCATGCTTAAGAAAAACATATGGATTCTTGGGCTCGCACAGCTTCATATTCAATACACATGTAACTCTGTCATAGAGTGGAATCTGTAAATGCACTGAAGGGGAAATGAAACTGGAGACCTTAATGTTAAGAGTTTTGTGCTGATCAGACACATCTAACATTGAGTATGACTTTAATTCTGAATGCTCTCATCTGTGAAGTCCTAACTGCACAAAACCTGTGTGAGCCCCAGCCTCAGCACACATGCCATAATACATTGACATGATTCATCTTCATGTCAGATTCTGGGCAAGCGTTTCCAAATGTTTCCTAAAGCACTATTATAACATTCCTACTGTTGTAAAAAAAAAAAGAAAAAAAGTTTATATATATGATTTTTTTTCAATAACACCCCACGCTCTTGATCGATTAAGTTAGTGATAAGACTCGGTTTAAGCTTTCAATTAACCTTAAGTTAAATTACCTTGTACATAGTTGTGTGAGCGTTCAACAGAGGTCAGGGTTGACTTTCGTTGATCAGTGTTGCCTCATTTTTGTCACGCACGCTGTTCCCCACCTTGCAGCTTGAGCACTATAGTCATCTTATAAGACCTCTATTCTGACAGGTGGTGTTTCTTTTATCCAAAGTGTTTTCACCCACAGGACTGCAGCTGACTGGGTGTTGTGCAATGTGCTGTTACTGCATGACAAACTCAGGGAAAGCAGCCATATCCAAGATACATGAACTGGTGAATTTGGCTGCAACGTCCGCACCAATCAGACCTGAAGATTTAAACAGAGGATAGCGTCTGTTCAAATTTTTTGAAAAATGACCCTCTTGAACTTGATCTTGCATTTAGACATGACTCATGTCTAGAGATGCTGAGCTGGTTGCAGCAATTGCAATGTCTTCAGTGTGTGTCTGTGTAACACCTGCACTTGTTCACCAAAGAGAGGTCAGAGTGCAACCCCAAATACCTCTAATGCTCTGATGCTTATTCCCTTCAGAGGTGATCGGTTCTTCTCACTGAGCTTGCTCCCCAAGAGATGGAGCCTTGTCCAACCTACAACCGGTCCACGCACGCACACTTACCACCATCACCACTTCTACCAATATAACACACCCATCTATCTTCCCCCCTGTCTCCTTAAATAACCAAACATGACTGCTATTGAATCACTCGTGTCCACACTTAATGAGTCCTGACAGATGGATACAAGCAAAACATACCAACATTTATCAGATGCATCTGTGAAAAAAAGCAAAAGGTGATACAAACAAAATAAAAGAACTAAGGTTGTGGCAACACATCCTGTCAACTCTCTACAGAGATTTGGAAAAAAAAAAAAAAAAAAAAAACTTGGCAAAAGTCTCCCAAAGTGCATATCTTTTTGAGATCGGTGGTGATCTCATGTAGTTCAATCTCTACTGCCCTCTAGTGGTGTGCTATCAAATGGGGAAAGGACAGAAAAAACATTTTACAGCCTTTTTTGCTATCTTGAATGTTTACCAGTTCAAAAAGTTAGCAAAATAAAATGTCAAAAAAGCACTGTGAATGACCACTGGTCCTCATACATCTTTCCATTTCGTATAGTTTAGGCCATAATCCCAAAATGTGACCTTAGTGAGAAGATAGATGCTGTGATGCAGGAAACCTCCTACGCACACCTTCAGTGAAATGTGCTGCTGTGTGTCCAGAGAATGTATTTTCATTTGTAAAATGTGGAGTTTCCCTGATAATATACTGAGTCAAACTGTCTGCTGTGTCTCCTGGGAGTAGTGAGTGGAGTGGTCAAACTTGCCTTTCACAAAGAGGTTGGTCTAGTATCATAACTACAACCCCCCAGGAAGCTGTTCAACCAGTTCAGCCTACCCTGTGTTTAGTTACTGTGAATTAATGTAGTTGCCCCATGGCTCAATGACAACCTACTCTGCACTACTTATTATTACTTATTACTTATAACATTAGTTATACAAGCACAGGTTGGTACACAGGTTCACGTCTCTTCTGCATCAAGCTTTACCATCAACCCCCCCCCCCTAGTATTAAAATGACCAGTCATATAAAAGTAATTCAAAAATGATTTATCTTTTTTGTACATTTTACCTTGCTTTAAAACAACTTTAAATACAAAACTGTATCTGTCCTTTGGTCCTCGTAAACATCATAGTGTACACCATATTCAGCAGCACCATCCAACAGCTGTCACCAGAGACACATCCAGTCCTGTTATCAAAGGACAATCCTTTTTGCAGTCTCAAGAAAGAACCCACTTTCCCTCTCCAAACTTCAGGATAAGCAAAGGAGAGACTCCAAGCTGCTCTCAGTGAAGCCCATTTACAGACAAAAGGGGGAAGAGCAGTCACTCTCACTCTCTCTTGTCTTTGCGGGCCTTTCGCTTTAACTGGAGGGTCTTCAGCTCAGTCATAGTGGAAAAGGTCCTGTACACCCACACCATCTGTGATTATGTAACACACACAAACAGACATGTGGACATGTTATCTGAGGCATATCTGCTGCTGAATACTGTGTGTAATATTTGCTTTGATCTGACAAGATGGAAAGTAAACAGTAAAATTTACCACAATGATGACTGTGTTCAACAGAAGAGGAATGGAGAAAACCAAAGATATGAACATGCCCTTAGAGTCGAAATACTGGAAATTAGAAAAAGACCTGAAAACAGAAAGAAGAGTTCGTGAATATCTGTTCACTACAGCATGGGTAAACACATTTGTGCACAAAGCCAGCAGAGCTTCAAAACACATCATTCCCCATATTACACCTTAGAATACAGATGAACACTGATCTTACCTCCAGTTCATAGCTGCCAGTTCATTCAGATATTCAGCGCTATACACCAAGCCAACTGTAAAAACAAGTTTTATCAGTTTGTGAACACTCAGAAGTCATAACATAGAAACACCAACAACAATACAGTATGTCAATGGGCTTCAGGTCTTTGCACTAGTCATGTCAGCATCAGACCTCATAAACAACTATTTATTAGCTTTTTCGTTTGTAATTCAAACAAGATATAAAGGATGCACTGATGCAGATCCGGTTAACTACCCGGTTTTGAGAGTCATCTACATTATTAATCTGATTATTGTTGGTAACATAATAAACGAATCAACTACTACACATTGCTGTGTATTAGTTGCTGTTTCTCCACGTACCCATGAGCAGGAAGTGACAGATCTGAGCTCTGTAGAACCTGCAGGTCACCACCGTCACTAACAAACATGCTACATGAAACACCACCAGCCCAATAAGCCAAGGCTCCGACCACTGCACCTACACACAGTAAAAAAACACACAGTCAGTCACAGTCACTGTCAGAAGAGCCGTTTA
>OMNW01003199.1:38884-83268 GCA_900303245.1 Selene dorsalis
CGTCCACCCGTTTAAAAACCAAAGGGAGTCGATATGCTAGCAGTAAGAGCTAACGCTACGTTTCGCGGCACATCTTTCTAGCGCCATGGACTAACTCTCTACTTACAGACATGAGAAACGTCCATATCGACGTGATTCTTAAATTGCTGAAGCCGTCGATGGGGATGGAGGTAATGTTTTCTGCTTTCACGTTCGTCATCTTTAATAAAACACTGAGCTGAGTGTGGCTAACTGACTGTGCTTCAGCTCTCAGGTAAACAAAACTGCGGAAGTAGCTTTTCTGTCGCAGCCGATCTACGTCAGCAAAGATTCGTCATATTTTTTATGTATCTACAGTTTAACATGAATATAAAGATAAACTGTTATTTAAACTATTTTTTTTTACCGTTAATTTTAAAGGTAGTTTTCACAGTTAACTAAGAAAATGTTGGAAAAAATTATCAGAATTTCACTTTTTTACTTTTTTAATATGAAACATGAAGCCCAGTCTTGTATCTTTTTATGTTGTCTTAAAAATAAAACAACGTTAAAGATTTTGCATACATCATATAAAAAATCAAGGTGTCTGTTTCTAAACATTGCATTTCCAAAACACAAGTGGGTGATTCTTTGCTTGTCCAGTCCACAACAGTCACACCTGTGATCCGTATCAATTTTAAATCTTTCCCCTCCAACTTATCAATATCATGACATGCAAAATCTTTACCACTCAACAAGCTCTCAGAGGTAAAAACAACAAAACAAACAACAAAAAAAACACTCGACCACTATTTATAATCCGAACAGAAAACCTCCTTAACTTGCAGTCCACAGTAATTTAACCATAATCATCATTATCCAGTCATTAGAACTCTGTTGTTCATCTGACTGCCTTGTTTTGACAGTTTGAGAATTGAGAAATACTCATGAGATGAGATCAGTGGTTCAGTTGCTCCACTCTGAGGGAGGGAGGGGCAGAAGGGTGGCCTGGTTTGTTTCTCCCTGTGTGTGTCCACATCCTGTCAGCCTTGGTATTTCACTGATCGCTTCCAATGGTAAGACTTTCCTGCTTTTAAAGTCCTTTGAAGAGTATCTGCCCCAATTCACTTCATCCGCAGCTACAGTAAATACTCCAACATACAATATACAGTATTCTTCGTGGTGCAACATTAACACATACTCTCAGCACACATGCGCACACCAACTAAAAAAAAACAAAAAAAAACTATAATAAAAAAAGTACATGTGTTTTTCTTCATCTACAATTTCATGAGTGCATGAACAAGGTGTCTTTTAGGGAATCGGTCTAAATATTAAGTCAATGCAAAAAGCAATTTTAAAGCCACTGCCTCTAATTTCATGATCTTAAAATGTATTCTGCAAATATAATTAAACAATTGGGTCCCTGTCTATATCATGACCACACATTATGACCAATGACAACTTTAAAATTTCACTCCGGCCAATTAATAAGATTAACAATATGTATTTTTCACAGAAGACACTTAAACGTATCACAGCAGAACACATGTGTATATAATAAAACCCATGAAACAGTTTAATTGGACAGAACCATCCTTAATGTTATAAACATTTACATCTATCCTTTTCCTGCTATGGCAAGTAAAAATATTTGCTGTGAAAAGGTTTATTTTACAAATTAATATCTTTACAACATATTTTCATACATCAAAATCAACATATGAGTACATTATTGATCAACCCTTGTAGATACATGTAAAAATATGTCATTTCAAACGAACATGATGAATATCAAAAAACTTCAACCAGTGTCCTTGTAAGGAACGTGTGGGAGGTTTGTGCAGATCAGCTCACGGCCTGTTTCTGCCTGGGTGAAAGTCAGGGACAAAAGTTGCTGCCACTGTGATTGGAGTAGAGTAGCCAAGGGCAAAATGGTACAGACCAAGCATTAAACACTTCCAAGTGGAGCGCAAGGCCTTGCCGACATTCTGAAAGACAAATAAACAGCTTTAGATTAATTATGAGCTCTGTAGAGTTCAAGAGTAATCAATACAAATCTGTTCGGTCACTCAAAGGAGGATGAGAATTAACAGGGATCAAGACTGAGTCACAAACTGTGTTCTGCACCAAATGGTTTTGTCTTGAAAAAATATTCATAATGTAAATATTCAGGTGATAAATACTACACCAAAACATTTTCAGTGATTTCAAAAGAACAGAGTAATGATTTTTTTTTATGATTCATCAGAACATGATCTGAAATGGAATAAGTTCCAATCAGTTCAAAGTGAAGCCAATGTATCTCATCGTTTTAGAACAATAGCTCAGCAGGGAGGAGAGGTACAGTCTGTCTGTGACCTCAAGATGTAAATAAAGAGTCCCGTGAACACTATTGTCTCCTGCGGTCTCTGAACAGGAAAGGGCTCTCTGTCTGAAGCGGATACCGGAAGTTAGGTGTTCAAGACAAATGAAGGCGAAACAATCCCACTTCCTCTGCGCAAGCATGTGAATATGACTCTGCTCACCACTTGAACCGAATCACTTAAAACTGACTATAGTTTGAAATAGGACGCATTATATAACTTAAGAAACAACAACAACAACAACAACAACAACAACAAAAAAAACTAGTGGACCTATTGCTACGTCAAGAATAAACTTTCACATTCAAGTATCAAATAGTAGCTTGTCTCTCTTTAATGCTTTGATTCTTTTGGCTTTTTGGTTTTCATTGACTCATGTAGGACACAAGTGAATAATGAGAGTCTGGTAATGTCCAGTATAAACAAAAATACCCAGTCAATGATAAACACACTGTAGTGCTGATATTTAAAGTCACACCCCAGGAGCTATTTTCTTGTAACTCTCACATGTGCATGGGTTATAAAGCATTTCATCCGGTAAGTAAAGTGATTCAGCTGCTTGTGACAGTAATAACCTTGTGATGGTTAATAACTTCTGGGAATGTCTCTTAATCACTTCAGATAAAACTTTGTATCTGGAATAATTTCTGAAAACTGAATCAGCAGTTACAAGATGATTCGTTGGCCCACTAGCTTGGTAGTTTCCCTATAATTAAAAGTGCAGTGTATCATTTCAATGAGGCTGATTGATGCCAACAAAAAAACAAACTGTAGCACATATTTCAACTTACCAGCAAATGAACTGCAAGAAGAAACACAAGTTTAATCAATCTGAAGTCAAACACTTTAAAAGTCTCTTTATTGCCTTATTAGATCTTATGAAATATATATATATCTGTTTGTATGACTCAACAGTGGAAATGAATATTATTTCTACACCCCCATGTGGATATGCAACAATTTGGCAGTTGAGTTTAAAACCAAACTATTATGATGTAAAATATAATCGATTGTGATAATAAATATAGTTAATAATTAACAGTAGCCTGAGTTGATTTATGATTTGTTTACAGTAGTAAGTGTTTTCACATGGAAATCTGATCAACTGATAAAGATTCTGTTATGGTTCAATACAAACTCAGTTTCCTTATCAGTCACATGGGTGACTGGGTGATTACAGAAACTGTGCAGTAAACAGACTGCTGATTCACCTTATACCCTCGGGACTGTACTGTATTTCCCCTTGATCAAGAGAAGAACTGATTGATAAAGCTGATTTAGAGATGAGCAGTATAAAGTGATTGGTGCAGGGAAGAGGAAGGACACACCAGGAAATTGGAGAACACCTTTGAACGGCAATTTCTCTGTCTCCCCTGCCTTGCACCAATTGTCATGAATCACGACTTTAGTCCTCCTGGGTTAACATGAACCCAGAGGATAGACCAGCAGTCCAAGATGAAGCTGGTTGCAAAAGAGACCACAGCTGTAATATTTGTGATAATGCGACAATAGCCGATCATGTGTAATTTTACATTTATGACCGTTTAGTGTTCTTTGAACTCTAAAACTGTTCACAATTCAGCAACTCGTCAAAATATTGTTTTTGACGAGTAATTACCTCAATAATCAGAAACCCCAGCCTGAACTTTATGGGAAAATTGGGATGATTATGCAGTTAGAGCACAAACCACAGAACCAGAGCAGCAAATCACATTTTTCAGGATAATTTACAGCATGAAGGTGACAACTAGGATTAATTTATCTCAGAGTTTCACAGCTTCCCCAATAATTAACAATCTATTAGGACAATTTAAGGCTGATTACTGTCACCTCGAAGACAGTTGTTAACTTACCCAGGTTGAAGCTATAAAGAAAAGACAAAAGGGGCAGATGAGGGATCTTCATAAGGCTATTTTTATCCTCCCAGAATGCAAACACCATACTTGCAAAGTTTGCAATTATTTATAGTTAACAGTTTAAGAGAAATTTGAAAGAATATGAAGGGAACACCAACCTTCTTTACTTTTTTGTATTTTTCTTTCTTCCTTTTCTTCTTCTCTTCCTCTGTCTTGGCTTGTGCCTCATCATCCGTCAGTGGCTCATACCTCTCTGACAGAAAGGCAAAGTGTATTTCTCTGTGGCTCTTCTCACTTTGTCTGTTGTTGTCTGCCACTGGCTGGTTAGCGTTGTAGGCAGAGTTGTCCTCGCTCTCTGGGGGATCCACACAGTCCACATGTCGCTGGTACTTTGCTGCTCCTATATTCAAAGCCTCACCTGATGCTGCTGCTAAATTTCTGTTAAACAACCTTGATGGAAGAGATTTGGGCTTCATGTTACTGCTTGTTGCAGTTCTCAGGGATGTAATGAAAAAGTACCACTTTCCTCAGGAGGTTAGGTATGTTGTCAACAGAAATTATGTGCATGAGTGGAAGTGCATTCCAGTGGACCGCCTCGTGTGGGAGATTTGGCACAGGGCCCTTAAAGGTGCAAATCCTGCCTCTTCAATAAACTGACCACAATAGGTCTCAGAGTTTCCGGTTGAATGTTTTCATGCAGAGCTAAATCAAAGAGACTTTTATCCAATTGCACCAAAAGAAATGTCTGTCTGTTCATTGATTTTCTCAACCACTGTTCATCAGATCATTCCAAAACTTTGCAGGTGCACTGTAAGAATCCCAAGAAATGCAGACACAGTGGACTGTTGAGTTTTTTGAATGAGGGGTTGTCAAGAAAGCTTCAGGAATTGATTCTCTTCATGCACAGTGTAAAATGTTGTTTGGATGTTGGTCTTGGAAAAACCTGCAAGTTGGACTGATGCAGGCCAAGCAATCAGCCCCATAAACAGGGACATTTTAAATGGAAGAATATGTCTACAATTTTCTAAGTTCGTCTTCAAGACAAAAGTCAGAGGCTCAACATAATATTGAAACAGGTTTTGGCGTAATCACTCTTTCTAACAACAACCAAATGATCCCCACTGAAGTCCTCCAAACTCCTCTGTTTCCACAATTTTCCCTGTTATGTGACAGTGGATTTTTCAATGGACATTAAAACAGCACAGAATCTCACCTCTGCATAAGTATGAACACAGGTCGGCAAAACGTCCATCTTAGGTCAAAAGAGGAAAAACTACCCACCACAATTTTCATCTTGGAATATATTTCCATTCATAAAAAACTCCACCAACATGTGTCTAAGAACATGTATTTTTTAATGGATAACATTAAATGAATAGAACAATTCTCATTTAAGTCAGTTAAATTATTTTGACAAAGGAATATAAAAACACCCCCCCCTGTACAAACCTCTAACAGTAATGATATTGTGCAACACATTGAATACGCTGCCTCTGGAACACAGTAACAGTTACTCTGAACAGTTATGCAGAAGTGGACCCTCTCTCCCTGCTGTGGCCTGTCCTGGTATCACACTCATGGAGGGTCTTAGCACTTGGGGTGGTCTCATCACCTCATTTGAACTCAAACTGAGCTAGCAATCCTACTGGTCCTCGTCTTGACCTCTTTGTGCATTGTTCTGGCCGCGGTCGGGATCTTTCAGTCGCAGGATGCGGATGATTTTGCTCATGGGGAGATTACTGAAAAACAAAACCAACAAAGACAAGAGAAAGGTTAAAAGGGAACCAAGCTGTGGACTAAAAATGTATTATTAATTATTGTTGAACAGATTAGTCTTGCATTGCCCATTTATTAAGTTAATATACAGTCAGTATATCAATAAATCAGTGTATGGGTGGTCAAACTGATTTAATATAGAAATGTATAAACAAAGCAATGTATCAGTGATTACATACATGGTCTGTGGGGTGAGGAATATGAACTGTCTGTAGCGTTGAGCAGCAGCCACCTTCAGCATCATGTCCATTGAAATCCTCCTGTTCACCATGTCCTAATTAAAGAAAACAAACAAGATTCATGTTATGTTCTGCTACGTGAGGCTACACACGGTTCTTCGACTCTCAAGAACCTTGTATGTGAACTCTCAACTTCCCCCGTCCCTTGAAGAGATGATTGCACTTCACTGTTTAGGCATTTCAAATCCAGACAGACTTAACAATACCAATAAAAAGAGTCTCTGATTACCATGTAAACATCAAACTCGTCGAGGCAGCGGAATGGCGCCTCTGTGATGGCCCAAAGGGAGAGCACAAAGCAAACAGTGGAGAAGGAGCGCTCGCCTCCGGACAGAGTGCGCATGTCGCTCAAGTGGGCCTTGTTTCCTTGGCCTGGCTGCACCTACACAGCAGTGGATGAGAAGTCAGATCTTGAACAAAAAGGATTGGTTGTTAGCATTTCATACAGCATGACCTGGTAAAAAGCTGTAGCTGTCCTGTCTCATTTTTTTTTAACTTAGTTTAGAGTCATGATAATTTATGAAGAAGTACAACATGCTCTAACTAGACTTTAATTACGCTGCTACATTGTTTAGTCAGTTTTCCAATAGCTGCCTCTCACAGTCCAGGTCACGAGTTGTTTTGAACTCAACTAGAAAATATGTATTATGACAACAGAGTTCGTGTGGCTCAGTGTTCACTATTGTTACACAATCCAACTGGGAAAAAACAAAAAACAAAAAAAGACACTTTGATTTCATTTTTGGAGGGAAAATGAGGCTTAATGTGTTGTCCAACGGATGAAACTAATGTTGCTCTTACTGTGATGGAAAGGGTTTCATTCTTGTGGTCAAAGTTCATACTTCCAGTGTAGCCTCTCTGGGCCAGCATGCTGTCAAAGTAGTATTTACAGCGGGCGGACAGAAACCTGAGACATTGAGAGATGCAGAAAGAAGGGATCAAATGGAGGCAAGGAAAAAGGAAAATAGAACAAACAAAAGGGGGGAACTGGGCCTACAGTCAATGGGTCATTTTTTGATTTGACAACTTGCCTCCTGAGCTCATTATAAACCTGGAGCCTTTCGTTCATAACGCTGTCAAGGCTTTTGATGAAGGTATTGAGGTTCTTCATTTGTTGTGCGAGGTTTTTGTAGCTCTCCAGAGCCTCGTGGTACTGCCTACATGAGGGAGGGAGAGGTCAGTGAGAGGATACTTCATATATTTAGAACAATCAACTGAAGTTTGGTGTAGTGGTTGTGCTGAAATTTGCCAAATCAACAAAAAAAAAAAACTGCATAGTTTCATCGACGAAAGAGAACAATCATGGTGATTTTACTGTCACTTGTCACAGGGGTTAAGATAACATACCTCACGATCTCCTCGCGGTCCCCCTGTTGCTCTTGCTGGGTAGAGATCTTAACCTTGAGACGGCTGATCTCACTATCCAGACTCCTGGCGGTGCGACGCACCTCTACGCGCTCAGGGCAGATCTCTGTAGCCTTGGACGCAGACGTCTGAACCAGAGAGCAAAGCAAACCATCAGTCTTTGACATAAACAGGTTAAAAATTACAAAGTGCAAAATCTATGCCATGCAAGTCATACCTGAAGTTCCTGCTCCTTGGTTTGGAGGCTGGCTTCAAGGCTCTGGATGTTGCGCAGATGGGCGCTGCGCTTCTCTTCGTAGTGTTTCTTGTGATGCTTGCACTTTCCCACCTCCCGGTCAGCTTCACTTAGTTCCTCCTGTAGTAGGATGAGCAAAAAACAAGTCACCACATTAACGAGATGAAGCTCTGATCCAAGACTTAGCTTTGTGAATTCCACCATGAGCACAATAACTCCAGTTACTAATCTGAATCTATCTTGACACACTAATGCTCAGGTTTCTTCAGTACCTTGATGGAGTCTGCCTCCTCAGCGACAGTGTTGATCTGCTCCTTGTGCTGCTTGTACTCCCGCTCTGCCTTCTCATACGAGGCCTTGAGGTCGGCCACCTGAAGTCGCGCCGCTTCATACTCGGCACGCTTAGAAGAAATCTTAGAAACAATCTCCTGAAGATCCTCCTCCTGATGGCAAAGAATCACAACTGCTGACATTTTTCAAAATAATATTTTAACCATGTGCTGCAATGATGTATTCTGTACAAACCAGGGGCCTGAGGTCTTCTGACTGAGGCTCCTCCACATTCTGCAGGTCTGTCAGCTCCAGCTGTAGCTTCGTGGCCTTGTCCTAAATCAATCAAGATAAAAAAAAAACCTCATGGGCAAATTCACAGTATCAAGGTTGCATATCCTCCTGGGTTCAGAAAAAGATGAAGTGTGATTGTGAGAGGTACAAATTGTTACATTGGTGGTCTTCTGCTCTATGTGAGCTCTTCTCAGCAGCCCTTCATTCTGTTTGATGTCTTCATCTAATTTTCTCATCTGTTGCTGGAAGCGGTTTGCCTGAGCTCTTTGGTTCTCCATCTCCCTCTGCAAATGCCTGGGAAGGCAAAAGAGACAGGGGAGGTATGATGGACCATAAGAAGACATTAACACACCCAAGAAGACATATTAACACAACCACTTTTGTGATAAATATTCATTTCTTCGCTGTTTTATTGTTTCAAGATACACTAATGAGTTCCTCCATCAGACATTCCAACACCACTAAGTCAGCAGGAGATGGCCCTGGTGACCAGATGTATTCAGGAGTGGAGTAATAAAAGTCTCACTTCACAAACAGACACACACCTGATCTCCTCCTCGACATCTCCCGTGAGGTAGTTGGCTCTGGTCTGCTCAGCAGTGTAATTACGGTTAGTGAAGACCTGGTCTCCCTCCTTAGAGAAGGCCTGGATACAGTTCTGAGGAGGGTTTTTGCCCTGCATCACCCTGCGTGCCTCCGTGCGATTCTGCGCGCACACACACACACACACACGCGACAAAACGACCTCAGAACACTAAAAACAAAAACACTGCTTATACATGTGTTAACCTCTACTAGCATAAGACTTAGATATGAGGCCCAGTTTTATGAGGTTTCATAAAACAGAATATATAACAGGCAAGGTCCGGCCATGGATTAAGTTAGAGACCTATAAAAACACAGTAACTGGTTTAATGATCATAGAAGAAACCGTGCTTGTTACCTTAATGAGCAGAATGCTCTCTATACTCCTTTGATCAATCAGGCAGTTGGCCACAACTGGATCCTCAATCTCCAGAGCTTGAAGCACAGAGGGATAGTCAGGATGATTCACAGCTCTGTCAACAGACAGAACGGACAAAGCTTGATTACAACTCCTCACATATTCTTGCACTGTTAAAGTAACATTTGAAACATTTCAAAGCATGCATTTTAAGTTTCACAGACTTCCCAGCATTTCTCAAACCAGCATAAGTGCTGCAATGTGAGTTTCAAACCAAATGGGAGACACAGCTACAAACATGGCTGTGGTCTTTTCCTTAGAGGTCTGTGTAAAGTTTATTACAGTGAAAACACCTTATCAGTGGGGTGTTTAACCGCCAATGCAATCATTCTCTGTTGGAGAAAACCCCACAGCCTCATGCTTTTTTTTCCTAGGCAATGCACGACTTAACCTTTCAGTAAATCCTCACCTTTTTCTTGTATCATGGATTTTAGGGAGAAACTGGCTGGTAATGATGGTTGGTCTACGGCCACTTGAGAACACTTTGGCCATGAGGCCCTGCAGCACCCTCTCATCCTGGTGGTTGTCACAGGTAAAGGCCTGCAGCTGGCCTTTAAGACAAACTTCTATAGCCAGGGCCAGCTCCGGGTCTTTGGGGCTGATTAGATAACCTGTAGACAGATGTGTTAAAAACAGTCAGGAGTGCATTTGTCACTTTTAGAAAGACAAAATCACATATTCTTTACCAAGGGTCTGACACTGCTCAGCCTCCCATAGAGGCAAGAAAACATCCTCCTTCTTTTGTTCAAATTTTCACTTTATAGCAGACACTGTTGTTGACTGCTAGCTGTTGTTTATCAATGCTGAAACATTCACCAGGAAGTCATAAAACAGCGCAATAAAATAGGTAACAATGAACACACAGAGGACACAGAATCACAGCCCTAAATCCTGCTCTTCCAGATTCTCACTGTCAGTGATTAAAGGGAATATTCTACAATACTTTATTTACACATCTTTGCTGGCAAAGACAAAAATATATGTAAGCTGGCTTTTGATTGTTCCTCATTTTGAAACCAGAATAGAAACTGGAGACGCCGCATAAATCATCATCAGAAAATCCCCCTGTTGTGGTTACAAGAGATGCATGCAAGAATTTCAGCTTGCGTCACTCGCAGTGTCTCTGTGGATGGCAGAGAGTGGAACCTGAATTTAATGAATAGTGGAAACGATATGGACAATTTTGAATCTGTAATAATAATTATTGAGCATGTTTTGTGAAGTCTGACCAGATTTTAAAATAAAGCTATGGATAAAGTGAGTATATGCTCCTGTGATATAAAAAATACGCTGCTCCTTTTGTTTGGCATTATACCAGTGATTCAAAGGGTTCACAACTGAACACTGAGTCTTACCCAGAGGCCCTAGGGGTTTGTGCTTGAACTGTCCTTTTTTGTGAGCTTCCTGGATAGCAGTGAGGAGCGCCGGCATGTGCTCTCCAAAACGCCGAAGCCGATTGGAGCGACTGCTCTCCATGGTCTTCAGGTTCCGTATGTTGGCTTCGATGGACTTCTGGAGGACTTCCTGCTCTCTCCTGAAGACTCACAGAGGTGGGCATTTTATTACGTTACTGGATAACTGTACTTGAAACATTGTCTTAAACAGAGGAGCAGAAGGGGTGGGGGGCTCACGTTGAACTTTACCTCATCTTTCCTTGTTCCTCCCTGGCACGGCTGCAGGCATGCTGATACTGGTCAATCTGCTGACCCAGAGTGGAAATCTGGTGACTCAAGTTCTCCAGTTCAGACTTGATTTGCTCCGTACGCTGCATCCTGGCCTGACTCTCTGCTCCTGTTGACTGACTGATGCTAGAAAGATGAAAAAACAAAACAAAACATGAAATGACAAAAATTAGGAGGAAAAGCACAGGGGAGTGGGTTGTCAAGGCAGAGTGAAAACATATTTCAGCTTGCAAGCAATGCAAGAAATTAAGATAAAGTCATACCTCAGCTTGAGATCATTAATCCTTGAGGACAACTGAGCGTTGTCCTTTTCCAGGTCTCTCAGGTTAGCTTTGCATCGATGGACAGTGACCTAGAGTGCACACACAAATAAAGAACAGAAACAGAACATAAAGTTGTAAACAGAGCATAACTTTGCTAACAGATAATTTAGGAAAAAAATTTCAGATTTTTAATTAGATCTTTAATTTGTAGACACCATCACTCAATAATATGAGGTTTATGTGAATTGTGTTACTAAAATATGGTTGTAAGGACCAGAAGCTGCAGATTCATGTGGCTAATGAAAGGCAGTGCAAGCTTTAAAAAAATATTACATCTTTAGAACCTGACCTCACTGGATTTGACGAGTTTATTACGCGTCTGGACTTCGCCCTTGAGCTCAGCACATTTGGGCTGGAGCTCCTGCACTTTCTGGGTGATCCCCTCCAACTGTTCCTGAATCTGCTTGTACTTCTTCTCAGCCTCCTCCACCTTGTTCTGTGTGAAAACAGAAAAACAGACAGTGAAGTAGAGGGGTCAAAGGCTATGCATGCACAAATTATGATGTCAGCTTACTAAAGAAGCAACTCAAAAATAAAAACGATCTGTAATGATGGGAGGTTGTTTTAACTCCTGATTTTAAGGTGAATACCTTCCATTCGTCCACCTTCTCATCATATTTCTGAGTAGACTTTCTGTCTGATTGCAGCTTCTCCTTCATGGGCTCCAACTCCTTCTCCATTTCAGCCACCTGAACCATTTTATGCATGTCAAGATTAATCATCTTTTAAATAATTAATGCACTCATCTGAACTTACTGAGACAAACATGAGAGAAAATGATCTCACTAAAGCCCAGGCCATCTGCTTCTGCAGCTCCTCCAGTCTGGTGTGCATTTCATCAAGTGATGCCAGGCTCTTGTAACGGTCCTCTTTCTCCTGGTATTTCTGCTTCAAGTCTTTCAAGCACTTCACAAGTCACACATATGTGGTCATACAAAACAAGTCAAGTTGATTACTTAGATTACTGAACTATTAACAAAAGGATTACAAATTCTGTCCACCATGAGGTGTAAACATGTATTAAGATTATATAGTTAAAGTGGCAGACCAAGTCTTACTTCACTATGTTGTCCCACTTTATCTTCAGTGACATGCTTGGTGGTTTTGATGTAGACGAAGTCCTCCCTCATTTGTTCCAGTTGTGTAGCCTTCATGAAAAACTGAACAACAAAAATGAACATTAACAAAAAATAAAGTTTAGAAGTACAAAAGATAAAAGATTTTGACTTAAGTAAGTATGGTCATGTGTAATTACTAGACAAACCTTATACTTGTCCCCCTCTCCTTTGGAGTGAAGGAAGTATTTGCTCATCTCTTGAGTCAGAACTGACACAGGATTGTTGACCTTTAGATGAAAACAATGTGACAATGACTCTTTTTAACCAACCCAGAAACATGGGTTTATCCTTCATGGTTTCCTTTTGTTGTAATAAAGTTTAAACAAATTTGTACAATACAAAACGTTGCTCTTACCTGTATATTAAAATTATCCAAGATGGACAGGAGCTCTTCCTTTTTGGTTGAGACAATTTGACCTACAAGAGGAGAAAAAAGCTTGTGGATCCATAACACTGAATTATTCAGGAAGCAAAAGTGTTACAGTTGCACACAAACGTTGCAAAACTTTGTAATCCTTTTATACCTTCCATATTGTTACTCTTCAGCAGTATTTTGTAATTGTGAAACAAATAAAATAAATGAAACGTAAAGATATTCAACCTCAAAATGTCTTTCCATAAAATACTGAAAATGAGAAATCCATAAACCTTCCTGGTCTTTACCTGATTTACCCCTCAGTTTATAGGTTCTCAACCCTTCACGTGTTATTCTCAGGTCCACGATGATGGCTGCACCATACACCTCAGGTTTGTACGCATCTCGTCCTTTGTTACGCAGGGTAATTGATACATCGGCCGAGCTGGGGGAACAGTGACATTTTCTATCTATTTCACATTTATGATGGCATATAAGGGCTCTCCTCTCTGCACAGGCAACTGATGCAAATTTGTAGTGCCTCTAGTGAAACACTCAACACTGACAACAAGGATGTTGGGTGTTTGGGTGGAAACAGCCACAATGTCATATTTATTTAAAGTAAGCTACAGCTCATCTCTGATACAGCATGAAAACAGAATATCTATTGTACAACGTGGTACATTGTTTTACCTTTCACCCTCTTTCACAAAACCCTTGAGGGACGATCCTCTGTTTGTGGCCTGCGCATTCCCCCCTAAAGCAACTATGAGAGCAGTCAGGACGGCACTCTTTCCACCTGTTCCAAAAGCAGATTGTGCAAAAGAAAAGAAGAAAAATGTAAACACTGCAATAGACAGAAAAATTAGATAGGACAGGATGGAAGCAAATGGACAGAGGGTGTTTCAGGAAGACGGCCAAACTATAGTAAAACTGCCTGACCTCAATTAACACAAATATATGATTTAAGTTGACATGATCATGTAAAATAAATGCACTTGGAAAACTGCTGACAGAAGATGTCAAGCACTGGTTGTTTTGCTGAACACTCACAGAAACAGTTGTGAAATGAATTGTTATACAGATGAATGAAAAAACTATTTCACAACCAAGAGCCACAAACAAAACCAAAAGCAAGATGTAATTCTTCATTTTGTTTCACAAGTTGAAATTTCTATCATCATCTATTATTATCTTATTAACATGGGTCTGAGATAAATGTGACACTAGGATTGAATTTCGGTAGTTTCACTCACTTCCATTGTTGCCGACGACAAAATTGACATTGGAGCCAAAAGTGAACGGACCAAGAAGTGAGTGGCACATGAAGTTTTTCAGCGTGATGCTCTCCACGATCCCTGCATCACTCACCACATCAGCAGCACATTGCACCTAAACACAAGTTATTGCTGTCACTTCACTCCAAGACATGACACATGTGCAACATGACATACAGCTACACTGTGAGTCTTACAATAAGGACACCGAAAGATTTCCACATAGAGATTTGAACTACAGTTTTCATGGTACGACACGGACTGTATATCCATGTACCTGACTCAGTAGATGACCATCCTGGTCACCATCAGCAACATCGTCATCCTCCTCCTCCTGCTCAGGTCTGACGCGTTTGTTGGGGGTTTCCTTGACAGAGCTACTTTTCCTCTTCGACATCCTCGCCAGTCTCTTTTTAGGGAGAAAGGAAAGTGAAAGGAAACAGACGGCTCATAACTAGCATAGAGGCGTGTGATATTTTGGAAGTTTCACTTCAAAACGCGTGTCTCACTTTCCACGTTATCGCGTCTTGGGGGCTCTGTTAACCGTGGTAACGTCTTTCGGTAACTACCGAGAGTTCTGGGGTGGCCGCGGGTCAAATTAAGGGAAACACCGACAACAGTAGGTTAGCAACGTCCCAGAACTAGCTTAGCTGGCTAACTAATGCTACACGCTAAACGGAAAGTTATTAAGTGGACAGTAAGCAGTTGAGTATTTGGTGAGCGGTTTTGTATTCTTAAATGAAGCAGAGAGGACTGATGTAACGAGGTTATGGAGTCACTGCTTACCTCGTTTGCTGCAGCCACACAACACAGCTGACAGTAGCAAGGAACACTGGGTCTCCCGTCGAATTCGCGCTCACAACTCCTGAGGAAATCTCGCGTGAATAACCGAGAAGCGTGTTTAGTCGCTTTATTTCTTATAAAATTAGCGCTTTATGAAATTATTGTTAATATATGTAATTCATTTTAGTAAAGCTAACCAATTCTTGTAAAAAAAAAAAAAGGAGCAATTTGTCAGAAGTTATATTTCAACCAGTCGTTTGTAGTCGTTTCATGTGTACTTTTGAACTAGAATCAGTAAAATAATCCAATAATCTGTTAAATGTTTTGGACTCAGGAAAAAGTCCAAGACCTAGTTATGAAACAGGACAGAAGGTATCCTCTCTGTTATATCGCACAGTTTGTCTACAGAGAAATAATTCTGCACACAAATATATACAAATATATTAAAATCCTCAAATTTCTACAGATTTAATCTTAACCCTTATCAGAACAGGCATTTTAATGAATATATATTTTTCATTTTCATGTAAAATGCAATGCATGAGAAATCAAATGTAGTTTTAATGACAGCATGTTGAAGAAGCAAAATTCACATAAGAAAAGTATTTTTTTAGCCCAGATGATGATGATGATGAAGGAAGCTTTATTACAGATACCTCTCAATAAAATAGACTCTTACAGGGGTTTATATTTAAAATACATTTCAAATTACTTCACACATCACAAAAGTCACCACAACATACATACAGTGACTGTCAAAAGTGCATAACCGGCACAGTTACAGCACATAGTTGGCTCTTGATGAGTCTTCCATGGCCAGGAACCTGTTCAGTTTGAACTTAAAGTCAATAGGATGGTCACTGGCAGGCCTGTAGTCCCCTTTCATTGTTGAGCTCAGGTAGGGAATGAGCGCACAGTTTTCTTCAAATAAGGCCAGCTTTTTTTTGTACTTTTGGCGAGTGTAGTCTGTGCTTTTGTTGTTGAAAGCTGTAAAAAATAATTTAGCTTTTGTTTATTACGCAGAAGGAGATTACAGAAGTATTACTGGCAACAGTAAACAGTAAAATGTTTTAAAGTAACTCTGAAGAGTGGACCAAAAACACACATCACTTGTATCCAATAAAAGAGCAGCTTACAACCTTCCCACTTAAACTCACCAGTATATGTTTAAGATTTTTGATTTCTTTTTACCTTTCAGATAGAAGGCAACATAGAGGAGTGATGATCTCTGTATACTGAGGAAGGGATGCTTTGGTTTGAAGCACCCAACAGCTGTCATGGCCTTGATGACTGCTACTGCCACACCCTGAAAAATATAGACTTCACTCAAAACAGAACAGATATATATCAAATCTTGATATCATACCATCTCTGCAGATGGGACTAATACAGCATTTTTTTAAAAGGTCTATTTATGTGTATTTGACCTGTTCCAGGTAGCCCAACGTTGGAAGGGAGTTGAGAGGTACAGGCTCACAAAGAGGAGGAACTTTACTGGGCAGCCTCTGGTCCCAATAGGTTTCAGGAGTCCTTGATAAATAATGAGTGAACATTAAGTTTTACCAAAATAGACCAAAGTTTAGTAATACACTGCCTAGTGTTCATCCTTACAAAAGTGGCAGGCACATTTCTGAAATATGCAAAGAGAAACAAACCTCAAAAACTTGTTCTGTTTCTGCTTTGTTTCAAAAATGTAGATCCGTTCTCTGTATTCCACAGCATATTCCATCTTTCCTCGAACCAGGGCTTCATATCTGAGAACAAATAAGCCATCAAGGAATAGAAAACAGAAACAGACAAACAAAACAAGTACAGTAAAGAAATGACAGCAGTTTGAGATCTGACACTATTTAAGTCATCTCAAAATGTTTGTTTTGTTCGTGTTGCCGTGTAATGTTGAACCAATGGTTTTCTGTATTGTGTCATTTATTATTCACATTAGGTTTTCATTATGTGCTCGTTAAATGCACTTCATGTGGAATCTAAAGTCTGAAACCAGGGACCACTGTTGCTAAATGAAAACCTCTGTTGATCCAAATCAAAGTTGATTATGTATCCAAACACGCACTGGCTGATTTCAAACAATAGTTATGATATTTGTTTTGTTTCTATTAAATCAAAAAATTAGGTTTGGTTCATATCTGGATCCATTTGCACTGATTAGAGATGTTGAAGAAAAAAACTAGAAAACTGGCTTTTTATTCATGTTCCACAAAGAACCAAAGAATATAGTGGTGTGCATAATTTTTACCATTTTGACAGATGGTATGCTTCAAGCAGGTGAGATATAGTAAAGGATAGACTTGACAGCGGTGAATACCATACCTTTGCTTTCCATCCAGGTAAGTGACGGGACAAAAGCCCTTCATCTCAATTTGCTGTGGGAACTTGTTCTTCACCTGAATCTCAGTTAGTTTTCTTGGCAGCAGCTGGGGCTGTGGGAGTGTGTAGGGGCAGCCAGGAGTCACAAATTGATCGGGAGTAAGCAGGAACTTCTGTGGTTAAGAGAACAATACATTCATTACTAAACAGTCAACATAAATTTATCCTTTATAATTGTACTGTTACTGTTACTGTTGGTTACTGTATGATATAGAATTAACAAAGTTCCTGGTAATGACCTAAATCACACAGAATTTAAAATATCTTAAAAGCAGAACAACATTTTAGTGAATTGTCCTAAAGCTCCACTACACTGACCTCTAAATGGTCTTCACCACATATCTTGTAATATTGTCCCATGTACTCAGCAGCATGAGTCAACGCTGTAACTTCTGAACAGTCCATCAGGTGGTGATGTAGAGCCAGGCACACAGGACAGTACTGGCCAAACTCTCCAAGCTGATGGTGCAGCTCCTTAGGCGTGATACACAACCTATTGATGCAGGCTGCTTGACCTGCAAAATTACAGAGCATAGGCAATGACCTAATGTTTGTACTAGGTTAAGTTTACTATTAACTTGCTCTTTATTTGATGTTTTAAGCCCATTTATGTATTACAAAACATATTTTCCTTTCCGTTTCCGCTTTATTTTGTTATTTTGTTACAGATGGTGCGGTATACTACATATTTGAAATGTGATTTCACTTCAGGTATAAAATTTCCTTCTAGGCTGGTTAAGATTCTCGTACTTACCTCTCTGTATCCTGTCCAGGTAACTGTAGATGTATCTCATGCTGATACTGACGTCCTTTATAATTCTGTTCCAGAGCCACCATTTGCTCTTTAAGCCATCAAGAAGAATCCAGTTCTGATATTCTTGCTGATAGTGCTTCCTCACCAGCTCCACCTCCTGCTTGTAACGCGAGTTACGAATGTGGAGGATCTCGGAGCTGTCGTGCATCAGGTGAGGCCTAGAAGAGCACATTTTATGACATTAAGTTTAAAAGCTTGTGATTTTGAAAATATGCATCATTTCAGTATATTTAGCATCCCTATTGCTGTTCCTCTCACTTGTTGGGCTTCATCTTGTCCTCAAGGCCTCTCTTCAGCACCTCGACTGTGTCCAGCTGAAGCTCAGCCACTACCATGGGGATGATGCTCCGAGAACTCATGAGCTCTGCCTGCTTAAGTGTCATCGGAAAGCCATCCAACACATACCTGGAAAAGACATATCAAGACATGTGGTTGTGATGTTCCTTATGTGCAAGTTAGGTTCTTTTTAGGTTTTGAGTTTTGATAAACATAGCTGGAATACATGCCCTCATCCTACCCCTGAGTGCTGCAGACCAAGCTCATGAGCGCCACCTCCAGACACTGAACAGCCAGTTCATCAGGCACAACAAGGCCCTGGGAGAGGTGTTTTCTCATCTGGACACCCAAATCAGTGTGCTCATTAATGCTAAGCACCATACGCATAACACTGCCAATGGACAGACGTGCCAAGCCATATTTTTGAGCAAACATCTTTGCCACTAGAGAGATAAAAACAAACCAAGAGAAATGAAGAGAGATATAAATCTATGAGAAAGTGGAAACTTTCAGTCATTTATTTTGCAGCTGTTGCAAGTCTTACCAGCAGTTTTTCCAGATTTGGGTGGTCCAAGGATGGCCATTTTAACAGGGAGGGATGGGGAGGGCTTGGACTGCCTGAGGTACTTTAAAGGGTTGAGCATAAATGTGTTGCGGTTCTCCTTAGACGCAAAGAAGTAGATAAACTGATGGAAGATCAGGGGGTATGAGGTACTGAGAGGCCACTGCAGAGGTTGGATTAGGTCTTTCTCCATATATTGCTGTAGAAATTGAATAAGTGTGAAGGCAATCAACATTAAAATAAACAACAATACACCATGTACAGGAAATCTGAGAGTTCTGAGTCGTGAATTATAAATACCTTGATGGGATCCCAGCAACCAAAGGCACTGTGCAATTTGTAAGAGGAGAGCAGCAGCTTTTGTGCCAGGCTGTATGAGATAGGTTGACATTTTTGGAAGAGTGACTCCCTGTTAGTCAGCAGAGGCTGTATTTTCTGGAGCAGCTGTTGCCGCACAATTCGAGGCTTGCGAGATGCACTGATTGAGATACTGGGTATGTTTTGCTCACTCAGCAGCTCCTGGTGACAGAAAAGCACAGAGCAGAATATATGAGGTTAAGTAAACTACTTTTTATCGTAAAGCTTGTCCTGAACATGAAATGATGCAGTAATCGTAAGGGTTTGGCAGAAAAATTCCTGTTTGTGCGTGTACCGTTACAGTAACGAGGTGGTTTTCATCTGTCACGTAACGCTCTTCTATCTCCATCTCAAGCCTCTCAGCAGCTGCATCCTCGGTCTCATCGTTTTCTGTGTCTTCGTTATCCTCTTCTGGAGGAAACTCCTCCTCCAGTATGGCCTCTATGTCATCCTCTATGTTATCTGCAGATTCTTCTTCTTCATCATCTTCCTCTTCCTCTTCCTATTCAGTTAGGTGATAAAAAAACAAAAGGAATGGCTAATTAGTGATTGAGAGGGAATGACTGTTCACCACTGACTGTAGTTATGATGACATAGCTCACCTCTGTTTTGTCTGCTGTACCACCTCTCTCTGCCATAAGTTCAGCCCTTCTCTTGATAATTTTCTCTTCCTGTAACCATCATTAGAGTAATTGTGTGAAATGTTTGTACGCAAGCTTGTAGACAAGCCAAGACAATAAATGTTTCATAAGAAAGCTGTCAGAAAAGTTCTATTACCAACTCGCGTACCCTGTTTTTCTTACGCAAATCACCAAGTAGGTTCAGCTGAGCTTCACGGTGGTCGCGATGCTCACGCCACTTGCCCAGGTATGTTGGCAGCAGACGTTTCTGAACATCTGTAACATCCACCGACATAATTACCACAGTGTCAGGGAAGAGCTGTTCCTGCATCATGTACTGCACCTCCTCAGGGTTATGGGGGAAGCCCTCCAAAATAAAACCTGTTGACCTACAAGACAGAGATAGATGTCAAGTTTAGCAAATAACCCATGATGTCAGGTGTTCACAAAAATTTGCTAAGTGCATGAATACACAAAAATGCATGTATAATAAATGTAGGCCAATAACATGTAGACTGCATATAAAAGTGTATAAGACAAGCTATCTCAGAATAAAACTTATAGCTACATATTTAATATACAGATATGAGAGTACTAATTTAACTCTGCGCCAAAGCAAATAAGCATATTTGACAAAATTTTTACAATTACGAAGATCAAAACAAGGCTAAAGACAGTGAGTGTGTATGTGTGTATGTGTGTATGTGTATGTGTGTGTGTGTGCATATGTGTGCGCGCGCAGCTACATGTATGGTTCTTGTTTCCAGAATGGCGCAATAACCATGTCCAGGATCTGTGGAGTCAGAGGATCTCCATTAGAGAGGTAGGCTTTGATGGCCATTTCCTCATCAGTCAGTTCCACTTCCTGCTGTAGACACACAAGTAAATATACAATAGTGCTGATTCAGAAGATATCATAATTCCCTGATTATTAGTTCTAATGAGAAACAGATCTGAGGCAATATAATCCCAGAAATGTTGACAGAGATTTAGTTTATTGTGGCTGACCTCCTTGTCACTTTCACTGGCAGAGGTATCATCCATCTCCTCCTCTTTGCCTTCCTGCCTGGCTTCCCGTATCAGTGCTTCCAAGTCCTCAGGAGACTCCTCTTGGGACTGCACCTCATCAGCATGAGGAACCCGCTCCATTGTCTTTGCCATGATGAGCATTTGGAGCTGTTCTCTGAACTGAATATGGAAGAGGCCAAACTGCTGGGCAAGCCACTCACCATTAGAAGTCTTGCCTGACCCACGGGTGCCCAGCAAAAAAATCCGCAGGGCAGGAGGCTTAGAAAGAAGGAGATTAGAAAGTAAATAAACGATGAAATTGTTTATTTACTTTATTGTCTCATTTCTTTGTGTTTGTACCTTGAGTGGTTCAGTCTTTGCAACAAATTGTGCAGGGCTTTGTAGGAAAGTGTCTCTTGCTTCTGGACTGGAGAAGTAGAAGGTCTTTTCACGGTACTTCGCTGCAATGTCATCCGTGCAGGGCCACAGGATGCTTTGGTTTTTTAAGGCCACAGGGCAGAAATGATGAGTATCACCTAGGAGTCTCTTTGCTGTCATGTCCCCCTGGTTTCATAGAGAAGGAGAAAATTCTGTTTAGGGCTTGTTCATATCCGTAACATTTGTCAACAAAGGAGTAGAAGAGCCCTGTAGCTGCAGCCTCCTTGCTTATAAACGTGTAGCTGTTAAATTCACATGAAAATACTCCTCAGTTTACTGACTTCCTCCTCCTCTGTAGCATCATTGTCACTGTTGCCCTCCTCGGCTCTCTCCAGCTCTGCTAAGGCCTCAGTATCCTCTGCCTCTTCTTCCAGGTCCATTTCTGAAAGCTCCCAGGGCACATACTGAAAGGGCTCTGTAGTGGACACACCAGCACAGTTTGCACATCATCAAAGAGATGTTCACGGTAAAAGAGCATGTGTTTGTTGTTTCTTGTATGTCTCTATCAGCACAACCAACCTGTACCATTAAATAATTAAAGAAAAACTAAAAAGTAAAAAAGTCAGTTGTAGACTTTTGGAAGAAATGTGCATTTAATCATGTAAAAAGGACTTTGTAGGCAAAACTATGTGATCTCTAAACACACGATACTTAGACATATGGACCGTATTTCTCCGTGCTCTGAATTTTTACAGTGCTGACTTGTAATTATCAGATTAGACACATCCTGTGATTTTCAGTCTTTCAGTCTGCTCATGTTTCATGAATGGACTCAGTATGTGCAGTCGCTTACTGTATATTTTCATGGCTTAACAAATCATCAAGACTGTGATTGAGGTTACACTCACTCTCCATCTCAAAGAGCATATCTTGAAGTAAATCCTCAGGGCTTTTGCCTTCAATCTCCAGCACTGAGCAGGGGATACTTAGAGCTGACTGCATCTGCTCCCATCCGGACACAAACTGTTGCAGTTGCAGTTTATAGTCATTCATCTCTGGCCCGTCTGGATAACCTAACTCCCACTGATCAGGTAGTATCACAGCTTAAGCAGCAGAGGGAGAACAAGAGGGAGAGAGAATAGAAATGTGTAAATACTGAGAGTTGAGTCTGATTTTGTCTTCCCCTTTTAATAGAAAATGTCAGAGCAATTTGCATTTTCTGGGCATGTAAGGCTGCTAACAGACAGTTAATACATACCATCAGTTTCCTCAACTACTGTCTCTAGATTTGACTGTGCCTCTGATTCTTGCTCCTTTTGCTTTCTGATGAAATAAACGAGGCAGAAAAACAACAGATACATGAGCAATCCTTGTCAGATAAAACAAATCCCCAAAATGTCACTGCATGATTTTATCCCCACTTACGGGACCAGTTTGTCCTTCTCAGACTGTTCGACTTGCAACCTCTTCATTACTGCTTTGTCAACACTCTCCTTGTTCATCTCATACAATCTCTTCAAAACTGTTCAACACATGAACACATGACGCGTAAACACTGACATTACTGAAATAACAACTTGATTATGATCCTTTGCTTCTGCGTCTCCTACCTTGGGTTCCACCACTGTCTTTGAGACAAAAGAGGATGTCAGGCAGGGTTTCACCTTTCTGTAAGGCATTCATTTGGGAGAAGTTCTTGGGAAAGCTGTCAAGCACCCAGCCGGTCCTGACCTCTCCGTCTGTGTCCCCATCTTCCATCTGTAACATCAGTGCTAATCAGCATCAAATGGCAACATTTATGTTTATTAACCTTCTGTAGTTTCTTGTAAATAAATCCAATACCTCAAATTTAAACAACAGCCTCAAATAATGTACCAGAAGGGATGGTTAGCTGAATGTGTATACATTTCTGAAGCTTATGTAAATGCTGCTGCCATGTATATCTTTGAGGTACCTGTTTTACAAAGTTTTCCAGGGCCTCAGAATACAAGTCAAGGGGAGATGTGCACAGTTTTTTGGCTTCCTCCACTGCACTAAGCACCATGGCCTTCACCTCTGGATGATCTTCTGTCACTGAGAACAGAAACATTAGCATAAAAATATGTTAAATACTAAATTCCCTCTTTGTAACAGATTCCCACTCATTGAGACTCAGTGACACAGCATCTGACACAAAGACAGCAACAGTATAAGGAAAAAAATGTGAAGGAGATAATGTGTCCTTGCCTGAACTCTCTTCACCATCCTGCTCCATCTTTGTCTTGATTTTCTCTATAGCGACCTGTGTAGTGTCCTCTTTGATTTTATCAAGCCTCTCCTGTTCAACCTTGGTCAGAACTGGCTGTACCAGATCCTCCATGTCAAGCACTAATGCATTGTAGTGCTGGGCTAGGAGCTTACATAGGGTGCTCTTTCCTGCTTGAGGAGGCCCAATGATGGAAACCCGACAAGGAGGCCTGGGCATTGGAGGAAGTAAATACTGTCTGGGGTTTGTGAGAAACTTCTGGTAGGCCTCTTGAGATGAAAGGATGTACACTTTGTCCTGGAAGCTGTGCAGAGAAACAGTAAAGCACATTCTCATTGTAAACTTCTGGAAAGATTCTTTAGCAGGCCATAGCCTCTAATAAGCACTCACCCTACAGAGAATTCAGGCTTGCCAGGAATGATCTTGCCCTCCCTCAGAGCAACAGGGCAGGTTTGCCCCCAGCGGCTCCTTCTCCACCTGAAGCCAGGGGCCACCCCCCTGGAAGAGGACAGAATTCTCAGCAACATATCCTGTAAAAGAGAAAAACTCAGAATTAAACTATGTCTAGCTCAATTAGAATCACATGTGTGTTTATTGCTTAAACTTGTTTGAAATGCCGGTGGTCTTAAAACATTCACACAAGTGACTGTGTGTTTTGATGAAAAAAATGAAACAAAAAAACATGATAATTAATGTCAAACCGTGCCAACGTCCTCTGGCAATTCTTCGTCATCAGTCTGGCGGAGGAGGATAGGAATGGAGACACGTTTTATTGCCATGGATCCAAGACGAGACATTACAGACTACAGACAAAACAATTAACAAGGTAAGGTCAGCCAAGTGCATATATGAACATTCACTCTTGCACATGCTCACTCACACAGGCAGCACTTCTGTCTCACATTTAAGGCTAGAACAAAAACTTGGCTAATGTTGACAACTTTAGTGCTGACAAAATCAATTCAAATATGCAAAATTGTGTTTTTTATTTTATAGTTTGGGCAGCTATTCGTTAAAGTTGGTAAATTAATCCTTAGTGTCTTTACCAAGTGTTGCTCTTCAGGTGTGTTGTTTCCATCCAGCTCCAACAGGTTGATGGGGTTGTGGGCTGACATGTAGTCCTGAAAAATATATATCAGTTAACTTGGGTTTATTTCACTTCTTAATTAATGTTTGAGCTATTCAGTGGTTGTGTAGCACAGGTGACTCACCTCTAGTGGTCTGAGTATGGTATCCCTGTACATGTTGATTCGACCAGAAGCATTTTTTGCTAGATTGTCTGGTATCCACACCATCTGGTCAATCATATCCTTTCCCAGTTCCTCTTCAACAGTCTATAATCAAAACAAAACTCTTTCAAAATGATCCAACTAATGTAAAAAATAAGGACAATAATCATATTTATGCTTCTTATTGGAATACAAAACCTGATGACAAGAATGAAGGCAGGAAATATTTAGGTGTTTTCCCTTGAGCCATACCTTTTCCTCTTCATCTTCTACTTCCTCATCCTTGCTCTCTTTGTTGTTGATGTACACATTCTCACGCTTCCACTGGTCCCTGTTGTACACCCGCCCTGTCTCTGGATACTGCTTCAGACCTGACAGCCTGTGAGCCAGGTCCTTGTCTGCACACTATTGGAAGATGGGAATGTAGTGTTCATAATTAAACCAATGACACACTGACACATTTTATCAAAAAGAACAAATATTGCTAACTTGAAGAAATCAATCAATTGTGGCATTCAGCTACAAATATAGATATTATGTTAACCTTGATATTAATGATGAAATCAGGTGTTAGCTTGAGGTTTTTGATCAGTTCAATTTGCTCATGAATCGTCAGACACTCCTCCGACAGAAATGGCAGGCAGCTCAGCACATATCCTGGGTTGAAACACACAATTAATCAATTACAAGCAGTGACAGAGCTCCCATACTGCTATTTTGGATGACATTTGCTGTGCTATATTGGCCGTCCTCGTACACATCCATTCTTTTAAACTTATTCACATTCACACTTTACAAACATTTATCAGAAAGCCAGATGTTTATTCGAATGCTTGATTAAATGAAACTGTGAGTACATGATTTACCATAGTGTTCCACGTCTGATGAGTTAAGCCTGTCGAGAATCAGCTCCAGCACCTTGTCCTCTGGTATACTTTTCCCCTCAGATAAGATCTTAAGGAGCTAAAATTGTCACACAAGGCAACCAAGTGACCTCAATGAAGTACTGATGGAAACACATAAAAGCATAAAATGAACAATTAATCATCCTGTACCAAGATACAGAATATATCACTCACCTCTATGCCTTGCTTTGTTTTATTCTCTATGTGTGTGTTCAGCAGATCTGTATCTGAAATATAACCAGATGAGAAATGTCTGACATGACGTGCAAAGACATGTTGGTATAAAAACAAAAAAAAGAGGTACTTACGATCGATCAAGATGCACTTCCAGGACTCTGCAATTTTCTTGGCCAAGGTGGATTTGCCAACACCCTACCACACAAAATGTCACACAATACCCCCATCACCAAAACAGACTTTATTCACCAGTATAATATTTAAGAAGGGGGGAATTACCGGTCTTCCCACTATGATGAAACAGGTGGGTTTGGCACGAAGACTTTCTCTCTCCGCATCATCTTCAATTATGTTGTCCACATAACAGTCCATTTGGGCTTAATAATATAAGTAACAGGTAAAATTAAGACTCAGATAAAAAACTGTCAGTTGTAACATGTCTGACGAGCTAACTAACTAAATGTCGGGTAGGTAACTCAAAGTTAGCTGGTTATCTTAAGCTTGCGTTGCTACAGGATAGCAACAGTTAGCTACAGGTAAGAGCTGTCACAATCCAGTAGGAAGTTTTCTTACCTTGATTTTGACGCATTCTATCCATTTTTACCAGTTTAAACTCTTATTATTGTTTCTTAACCAGCTCTAGTTATATTGAGCTACCAAGTTCTACTTAACCTTTATCCATCCTCGGTTAACAGCCACCTAACACTGTTGCCACAGCAACTCACAAACACCGGCTTGTTTAGAGTGCCTGTCTATTCTCAATCGCGTTTTCAGCCGGTCGACCTTTTCGGCCCTGCGAAGCACCGTATCAGCTGACGCGAGATCCCTGAAGTCATTCATGAGTCACCTGACTAAAACAAATTCATGCTGTATGCTCCTGAATACCAGTCGACAACACTTCGACAGCTTACAAACGCATTTAATGTATTTAAAACGTGCACAGTGCTTATCTGGACTGTCGAGAAGATGCGACCTTTTATCACTGGAGACGGTTTGTGGCTAACGGAACTAGCTAGCTAAATTATTGGTGAGTAACGTTAGCTAGAAAGTGGCGAGGGCCATAAATAAAAAGTAGCACACACAGTAGCTATAAGACTTGGAATTGATTATGGTGTGGAATGTGTCTGTTTAGTGGTATGTGACTTGTGCTTACACATTGTGTTTACATTCCCTTCACAGCTCTTGTGCTGTCTCTGCTGGACTGTGACTGGAGAAAGCAGAAATAAAGATGCCTCAGTCAGCGACTGTCATCAGTGGGATCCAGAGGATGGTCCTCTATGAAACCAGAGCTGTAAGTTTCATCTGATCATTTTGCTGTCATTATTTCGGTCCCATCATGATGCCCATAACGTTTGGCCATTCTGTGTGTGAGTTACATTGAGTAGGGTACAAGTAGGTAACAAATGAATGGAAACCAATTGTGAAACTAATGTAATACATATGAGATTTTGGTTGTTCTGATGCTTACTGGTAGAACAATGTAGTGATTGTAAGAACAAAGTGGTGTTTTCGTTTCCGTGCAGTAAGGTTCAAAGTCATATGAGCTAAAGAAAAGATTATTTAGCATGACTGGTGTCTACCAGCAACAATCTGTTTTATATTCGCATAGTTCCCCATATTCAGGCCTTAGAAATTCAAAGCAGTACTAGAAGCCACCCAGCTTTGTCCACGCCGCTCTAATGAAAGTACATTATAAAGACACTGTGGCACAATTATTTTGTTGTAGGAGGATCATATTTAGGTCAACTTTTCAAAGATATTCTGGATATTCAAAGTGAGAAAATTCACAAGTCTGTGGATGACATGACAAAGTTAATGTATGTAAACATGAGGGTAAAAAATGATGGAGAGCCCCTGTAGGATTGCATGTACTTGTCAGCAAACACTGGGTGGCAGCAAAAGAGTATTTGTGATGGCTTTCTGCTCCAAGTTTAGCCCAGTCTACTTTGATTGACCATGACCTCCTTAAAATCAGTTATAAGGATTTGCATGACAGTTGTATAGACTGTCAAAATAGTTGCTTTTCACCAGGAAAATAATTTGAACATAGTCAATTACGGTGGATTAAGTTTCTACAGTATCAATACATGTGCTTAAGGGACAATTTACTGTGCACTTTACCAATTATGTGTTGCTTTGCTTTCCAAATTTATTTAAAAATATTTTCAGCAACTAAAAGTACACTTGTGTTGAAAATCTGATTCATATCCGCCATCACTAGTCACAAACATTTGAAAATAAGACAGGAAAACATTTGTTGCAGTCGAGTTAACCCAATTTTCTATTGAATCTCCTTCAGCCCACTTTACTGAGCAGTAGATGAACAGCCTGTCTAACTACTCTGGACAAATGGATCTCCATAGGATACTGGGAAGTGTGGAACAGGACAAAATGGCTTTAATGGTTGCGGACTGTACTGATACATGGTGTTCCGATTTAACGTACTTTCACCTTCCTGCAGCCCAGTATGAGAGAAATAATGACGTGAAAAAGAGAGATATACAGGGAAGAAACAGATCTTAACAAGGGACATATTAGAATGGAGCGTTGTGATCAAATGTGTGCTGTGCCCACATTTACTGCAGCTACTCTAATCCCACTTCCATTCAAACTCATGGAGTTTATGAAATACATTTCTGGATTGAATTCCTTGTGTCATTTCACATGTTTCTGATATATTCATTTTCTCCTTTGGAACCTTATTGTGAGGAAAAAATGTTGCACATTATGAGAAAAAAGCCTGAAGAAAGTAACTCTGTAACAATGGGACCCTATGAAGCATGCTTATTATATCAGAGCCCATGTCTATTGGAATTTGAAAATATGTAGTCAATTTTGTTGGAATTGGTGGGTACAGACCAAAGTCTGAGCTGAATGTCTACCTCCATGAGAAAGCCTTTTGTGTTGAAAAAAAAACAAAATTTTATGCAATCATATTTGGACTGTCTTCAGTATGCACAACTAGAACCAGGATACATTACATGACACTGGTGATAATTTGCACCAAATGCAAAATGCCATACAGTGTACACATGCTTTGATTTACCTTTGCAGAGGTATTTTTTGGTGGGGAGCAATCAGGCACAGACCAAACACAGAGTCCTGAAGATTGACCGCACAGAACCGAAGGACCTGGTCATAATTGATGATAAGGTAAGTGTTGAATTTCCACCAGAGTTGGTATAGTGCAAATGTATATGCTTATGTAATGCGGTACAGTACGCCTGGGGGGAAAATTGTACAATCACTCAGCTTGTCCCAAGTGTATTGTGGATGACAGCTTAGCTGATGAGTGCTGAGTGTGCCCCCTTTTCTTCTGTATTGCTCATTACCAGGATCTATGAGCTGGGAGTTGATTTGTTTGTTGGTGTGGTGCGGGTGATTATGATGATGTGTTTGTTATTATGAAGCATCCATGACTAAATATCCATTACCCCTCGCTCTCATTCCTACAGATATTGCACTGACCTGAGGAAACTGTGTTTATTTGGTTGGTGTAGTGTAGTATTTTATAAACAGCGTGCATGCCTGAGAATGTGATGAGAGAATTGAGGTGAGCAGGTTTAAAGCAGGAAAGAGCCTCATCTTTTACTCTCTCCAAGTCCTCTATGTGAGGAAAACTGACACACATAATGAAATAAAGAGCTCCATAGAACCTCTTAATAATTCTGAGATAAATGAAGATGCGTTGAAGAACCTAAACGATTGGATTGTGAGCACTTCCTAGATTGATGTATTTTACAAATGAAGAGGAAATGCACATACAAATACATTGCATAGTGCATAAGAGGTAAAAAAAAATTATTATACATGGGTAAGAGAAAGTATATACAACCTTTGGAATAGTGTTTTATCCTAAAATGTTAGTATCCCTAAGATAATATCACATAAACAATAATATTTTTTTGTGTCTTCACTCAATCCACCCGTTCAACACTGACAGTGCTGGTGGAAAAAGTAAGTGAATCCTTGGATTTAATAACTGGCAGAACCTCCTTGGGCAGCAATAAACACAAACAAGCTTTTCCAATAGTCGTTGATCAGATCTGCAAAATGTTCAGGAGGAATTTTGGCCCAGTCTAATATTATAAAACTGATTCAGTTCAGACGCATCGTGAGGATGTCTACCATGAAAATCTCTCTTCAGGTCATTCTACAGCATCTCTGCTGGATTAACGTCTGGGCTCTGGACCACTCCAGAGTAAGGATTTTCATGTTCCATGGAGCTATGCACCATGATTTGTGTATGGGCCAGAGTTAAAAGGGTTAACAGTTGTAGGTTTGAACAGAGACGTTAACCACCTCAAGTTATTCCTGTAAGCCTTTAGCTGTTACTCTGAGATTCTTTGTTACTTCACTGAATTTTGTCAATAGAAGTGGGCGCCCAGCTGAGATGACTCCAAAAGCAAAAAAGAGAAGGTTGCCTCCATTTAAAGACAGTTTGTCAGGCTGTGGACTGATCAATATATCAGCAGCTGTTTCACATGAACAGCAGACTCGGAGTGTTTAAAGTGCTTTTTTAAATATGCAAAAGTAGCTCTAGCACACACTTCCAGTCTAGTTTAATTAACCGAACTTCAGGTTTGTTGACTCTGATTCCAACAAGCCTCTTTTGATGCCATTAGAATAGAATAGAAAAGAATAGTCCTTTGTTGGCATTATACTGGGAGGTACAATGAAATTGAGGGTGCTCCCACCGAGCCACCGTGCACCACAGAAATCAAAACTTTGGTTATGGGGGACCGTCCGTGTCAGGGTGTGTGTGTATGTGTGTGTGTCCGTGGATGTTTGCAGTTCTGATGACCCAGGGGAAGAACCTGTTGGTTAGTCTGCTGGTGTGCGATTTGATTGACCTGAAACGCCTCCCAGAGGGTAACAGGTCAAACAGGGGGAGGGCAGGGTGTGTTGAGTCTCCTGTGATGGCCTTGGTTTTCCTCAGGCTACAGGACAAATACATCCACTAATAGATGTAATTCCAAAAAGTTTGCTCAATTTTTCTTGCCACTGAATGAATTAAGAAAGCTCCTGTGCACATGGCTAGTTTGCATAGTAGTAGATCTTGCATTTATTGTTTAGAAGTGAATGATGAGAAAAAACAGTTTCTGTGTAGACGGCAGCTAATCTATTTTTGGTTGAATTGCCTCACTTTGGATCAGTCTAAACCCTTCTGTACAAAAATTGGGGTCATTGATTAAACAAGGGCCTGTTAGTCAGTTATTTATTATTGCACAGAAAAGAGTTTCATACAATAAGGCTCTGAATGTAGCTGGAGCTCAGATATTTTCCTGTTGTTGCAAGCCAAAATGAACAATAAACTTAATCTTCTTCATACATGAAGAAACAGAAGCGTCTTACAGCTGTATTCATGTATTGACTATATCTGTACGTGTGTGTTTTCCTGTAGCATGTCTACAACCAGCAAGAGGTTCGGGAACTGCTGGGCCGCCTGGACCTGGGCAACCGCACCAAGATTGGCCAAAAGGGTTCCTCGGGTCTGTCCAGGGCTGTTTCAGCTTTTGGGATTGTGGGTAAGTATAGTTGCTGTACTCTTTTCCTTGTTGATATAGCAACCAGCCATTTTAGGACACAATGATAAAAACATGTACCTTGGGTATTGACCTAGTTTTACATATTGACCTTGGAGATGGAAAAATGAAATAAAAGAAACACCCGACAGTGTAATGCAATTCACAATAATTTGACCCTGCTACTACTACCTTTGTGAGGCTAATGATGTTCAATTCTGACATTTCAAATAATGATTAAGTGGTGTATTCAAGAGCAGCAAGAAGCTTTGCACATTTTTATTACTTTCCTTTCAACTTCAGGCAGAACAAAATTGTAACAAAATTGTTTGGCAGGGCTGTCTGTGAAGCTTCCACCTATCCACTAGTCAGACACATTCACACCTGTGGGCAATCTAGAGTCCCCAGTTCACCTAACCTGTTTCTTTGGGCTGTGGGAGGAAGCTAGTCTACATGGAGGAGACCCACACAGCACCTGTGCACAAGGAGAATATGCAAACTCACAGAAAAGCCCCAGACGAACTCGGGTTCAAACCCAGAACGCTGCGAGCCACTGTACCAAACCTGTTTTATATTTATATAATTTAGGTGATATCTGTTTTCCTTTAGGCATGAAAGAGTTTTTCTTTTCGTCAAAAGAAAGCCACATTAAATCCATTTGCTTCAGTGTTGTAAAAGAATAAAACATGTGTTTTTGATATGCAAACAACATCTCTAGGCCCGGTAGAAAAATTAAGGGCTCACTAAAGTTATTACCATTCGTCTTCAGTAAACCATGAATGCTTGTACAAAATTTCACAGCAATCCAGGTTTGTTTTGATACTTTAGTTTGAAAACTAGTGGTGGATTGTATGAGTGACAGACTGACTGACCGACTGTCTGACTGACTGACTGACTGACTGATATTGCCATCCACTGAGCCACGCTGCTAAAAATATGTCACAGCTGCAGTGGTCTTACGTTGTACTTTCCAGTTCATCCTGTTCCTCTTTGTGTGTATACGTATCCATTTTCTGGCTGAGAAAGATACTGGCTATTGTCAACTAATATTGCTTAGGCTCTTTCAGGGCATAAGGGTAATACATCAAAGATAAAACTCTGCCGTTTAAATAAATGCTGTAATAGTATACTTTTGAGATTAAATTCAGCATCACCATTGAGGCTGTAGATGGGTTGGTCACACTGACACAGACAGATTGTGTCATTGGTGTCTGTGTAAATAAATGAGACGCTTTTTTTTTTCCACTGTGCCCTGATGCCATCTTAGTTCACAAGCTGCTTTTTTGTCAAAGTCATTGTGTCATATGGAATAAAAGAGTGATACCGCCATGTTGGGAACAGTGTATCCTGAGAGCTCCTTTGCCTGACACCTTTCTTAATACAGTATGTAATGAATACCATTATTATAAGCATATTTTTATTCACTTTCATTTGCCAGTTTTTGTCAGTCTGACCCATCTCTGGCAAGAGGGAACACAATGAACTGACACAGGGATTGTAAAGCAGCAAAGTCACAAGTGAGAGAATATTAAGTGGGCCATGGGAGGATATTTTGCTTTCATACACAGCTGTGGCTCACATACTTAGTTTTACTGTCATTACACAGGGAAAAATACCTCATACTTGCAACTTTTCCTCGATGTAAGTTCTTCAGATGAACACCCAATAGTGTAGGTATCAGTTAAGGCAGATATTAAAATGCTATACTGCAAGATTATGTGTTTTTCACAGATTTGAACATGTTACTTGTCATTGTTTCCTGTGGCTGTGCTTAACATAACAAATTACATAATTTAAACTATCATCAAAATTACTCCATAGAACAGTTTGTAGGTCTTGGTTGTATTTAATAAACTTGAGAATACTTTCATAAAGGGGAAAGCAGATCAAAAAAACAAAAAGTTAAAAAAAAGATGCCTTGTGCAGAGTTTGTTGTTAACACTTTTCACACCCATGCACAGCCTCATTCTGCATTCATACAACTTTCTCCAGTTGCATCATAACATCACCATCTCTAAAACTGTGTGACACCATTTTGTAGTGAAGATTTTCTCATAAATATTTGTCGCCTCCCATTCTGTGACTTCTATGTAACACGTTATACAACTGTTTTCACAGTGTCAGTAGTCCCTGTGACATATACACCCATTGTGAAATTACTGAGACTAAAATATTTATGAAGTGGATTCAGGTTGGAGAGGAATATGTTGTTTAAAGGACCCACACATTTCTTGTGTCTCCATTGCAGCATTACACAATGTATGTATTATTTGTATGCGGTATGAACTTCATCATCCTCACTAGTCAGCTTACATCACACTGGTCCTGGGGTCTTCTGGTATTGTAAAAGGTTTGGATGTAAAAGGAGTTATTTAGTTGCAAAACTGTATCTGTGACACACTATTGAGCTGATTACACAGATTAGTCTTAGTAGTAATGTAATGAAGGCGCATGTCTAGCTAGCACACTTACATAAACCACTGCCCTTGAGGAGGTAAATATTACTAATAATATTCAGACTATTAGGAAAACATACAACATCATCCACATCCATCTATTATTTACTGAATGCCAGATATTACAAAATAGCTCCTCAAAAGCTGAAAGCAAATCATTGAGTACATTGCTTGATACTTTCTGGGTCAGATTTTTAATTATGTAAGACTAAATGGATTTGAGCATATAGATGATGCAACACACAAACACTCATGACTCATGAGTAGTTCACTTGTTTGTGTTATCAAAGCTAATTTGCAAGCAACAAAGAGGTTGACCTACATATCAGCTTACTCACAATTTTTTTTAATTTTTTTTTTTATGTCTGTCATAAGGTGACGATGTTCCCAGATGGAAAGTTTGTTTATTTTGAAACATCTATAAATAGATGATCTAAAGATATCTTTGTTTTTTTGTGTTATCACAACAGGGTTTGTTCGTTTCTTGGAGGGGTACTACATCGTGTTAATCACGAAGCGCAGAAAAATGGCTGACATCGGTGGCCACTCCATCTACAAAATAGAAGACACAAGCATGATATACATCCCCAATGATTCAGTCAGGGTTACTCACCCCGACGAAGCAAGGTACTGTCTGTTGTCGATTATGCACGCACCTTCATTCTCAAACCTACATGATGTTGCCGTTCAGGATTAAAACTGACAAATAATTTCTAGCCAATACAGTAGAATTCAACAGGATAAATGTAGTTGGTGAAAACCATAATTTCCTATCACTTTACCAAATTTTTAAACTTTTTACCAACAAATATTTCAAGACGAATACAAATGCAGTGTGGGTTATACCCACTGCTGCCTGTGTGCATCACTCTAAATCATTTTTTCCAGCTCATGACTTTTAGATCTGTTCCTTTATAGATACGTGAGGATCTTTCAGAACGTGGACCTCTCCAGCAACTTCTACTTCAGGTAAGACAAATACTTATTTCAAATTCTCTGCAGAGGGCTCCATTTGTTTGTAATCTTAGCAGGGTATCTAATACACTGGTAAAAAAGAATTTCATTGGCATTGAACATGTCTGTTCAGTCTGTAAGGCTAACTGAAATTTAATTTAAAGAAACTGCCAAGATTTTTTTACCCCCCCTCCTTTTTTTTTTTTGATGCCGTTATAAACTCAGCACAAGGCTGACCGTGTGTGATGATGCCCAAAGGTTAGATAAAGCCTTGTATCAGTGAGTCAGTTGTCACGAGGACTTGCACACAGCCTGAAGATTTGCTTGAATAAAAAGACCTTTAGGATATACATATCCTATTATGCGTATCACATTGCCTGATGGTGAAAATGTTTAATATTGGCAAAAAAACGAAATTTGACACTACCTTGCAGCTACAGCTATGACCTGAGCCACTCGTTGCAGTACAACCTGACTTTGCTGCAGAGGCCTTACGATCTGTGGTCGCCAGGAGCCTCGTCTACTGAGGAAGAGGTGCACACGCAGAGCAAGCAGGACAGCTTCGATATCTTCGAAGATGAGGGCTTGCCTACGCAAGGTGAGAAAAAGCGGACTAATAGCTCGTTATTTTATTGGTTGGAGTAGACCTTGTCATGAATGTGAGGACTTGCAAAAATGAAGAGCACAGAGAAGTGGAAAGGAGACACGTTTTAAATGGGAAGAGGGACAGTAGGCTACAGGAGTGAACCACAAACTTTGATAGTGACTGGATGGATGGTGCTAGAAGAAGAGAGAAGGGAAGTTTGTGTGTGTGAGGATTTGGGACACACAGGCAGAGAGTAGTGTTTGCAGAAGCAGTTGTAATTCCATGGTTTTATGCTTTTTAGGCTTATCGTTATATATAATTATACCTTGTGACTACTGCCACAGAATTGACATAAAACCTAGTACCTTTAATATGCACAACTTCATTAAGAAATTAATATTTTGGTTTAAGTTTTTCAAGGTAAAAGCTTGTAGCTTAAAAAGTAGAGAATTTTTTATTTTTTTTTAATTCAGCTTATGTTTTTGCTAGGTTTGCTATGGTACTTGCTAGCTTTAGTTTTAGCTATGGCTCTAGCTTGCTTGAGCTCAGTATAATGTTAGCTTTCTGTTGTCTTTTAGTGGGTTTTCGCTCTATTTTGAGGTTAGAGCAAGTTTAAAAAGCTGTTTTGATAAAAATCACATATCCCTGTGGCATAATAGCTCTCCATATGGTAAAAGTGTTGACATATGAGTCAGTAGAGGTCTGATGTCAGTTTTTACTGATGTGAAGCTCTAGTTAACTTTTTTAACCTCTGGTTTGCCTTTTGGGTGAATAAGCTTTTTAAAATAACAAATGAGACATAATATCAGCATATGTATTTGATGTTTTTTTCCAGTTGCCAGTGATGTCCATAAAAGTGTAAAAGTGCTGATATTTATGCAAGAGTCATAAGCTTTAATTATTTATTCTCTAGCAGGTTTGCCTTAACCTTATTGAAGTCACCAAAGTCAACTGAAAATGATTTGCCTTGACAGATGTGTTCTGCTGTTTATGATGTGTATTGTGATACAGTTATATAGGCCTAGTTCCAGGTCCTATTTTAAGGTTGTAAATATCATCTTGGTCCAAGGCCAATATCACCTTGGCTAATCTTTTTTTTTTCCATTTGTTGCTTTCTAAATGCTAATTTGATCTGATCCTAGATCAGTGAAATAATCCAGAGGTTTTATGTGTTCTTTCTTACTCTTCCGCTACAGTTGTTTACAGCCTCGAGAATGAGCCGTACTACAAGTACGTCTGGAACGGGAAGCTGCTGGAACGAGTCAAGGACATAGTGCATCATGACTGGCTCATGTATATAATTCATGGCTTTTGTGGACAGTCCAGTATCCTTTGACAACTGTCGAGTCAGTTTTGCATGACTGATCTGTTTGGTTGTTGTTTTTCTAAATATTTCTGTGTGCTTTTTTGAATTGGTTGCACCAACGCGTTGCTTTGGGCTCTAAAAGGAACTTTTAAAAAATGTGCCAATGTAAAAATCTGCTATACAAACTGTATAGTGCTTTTCAATAGATTGACAAGATCTGTCAAAATCAGTGTTCATACGCTTGTAAAAGACTAAACTCTCACAATGTCATTCTTTGTCAGCACTCCCCCTCATCTCTCAGCAACACTTGTTGAACTGTGCTTGGCCTCCATCAAAGCACGTGGATTTCACTGTGAGCGAGAGTGTGTGATTCAGCACAGAGCAGCAGAATCAATTTGTGTTTGTTTGTAGGGCTTTAGCAAAGCAAGTATGATGGCAATTAGGCAATGATTATCAAGTATGTAAACACTGCCACTTGTATAATCTCTCCATCTGTTATCTGCAGGGAGAAAGCAGCACGATTCTGATTATTTGATCACATGAAATACATGGCTTTTATTTTGTACATGCATGCACACATTTTTGTCTTGCATTTTAGCTTTGTAGTAGTTTTTGCTTTGAAGTCTTTACTAGACACAAGCTGTGTACCAGGGATTTGTATTTGGCTCTACATTAATAATTTCCCCTGATTTTTTTGAGAAGCTTTTGTAGTATTGATGCATGGGTTACTGCTGCAGAGGGGCTTTGGGCTAGACTAGAGCTGAATAAATGATTTGATTTATGGCGGTAAAAGGTAGCCTTAGGTTACCTATACTAACGATTTCAATAACTTTCCATTAAGTCCCCTTTATATAAATCATAGAAAGCAGTGTAAATTTGTTGCCTTTTTGCTTTGTAGTCAAGGAAGTAGTTTATTAAATCATTTTATGTTTCACTAGTGATTATTTTTAATGAAGTAATTTTGTAATGCTTTATTTTGTCTTGTGCTTGTTAATGCCAGTATATTGCACATTAAAACTCAGCAGGCGAAAAACTAGGGGTGCACTTTACAGTCAGTGCTGTCATCTCTTATCAGTTGGCTTTTGTTATCAGGCAGCATGTGCCACAGAGACACTGTATGAGTGTTTAGAGAGATCCTGGAAACAGGCCTTCAGTGCTGTTTTTCTGTGAGTATAAGAGGACCAGTGGGAGCAGTAGTGGGAGTTTTAAGCAGAGAGGGTCAATACAGAAATTTGTGGTAGATGAGAAGACACTGAAGCGGGCAGAAAAAAACAGAAAAAGAGAAAAATACATTTTTGAAAAGATATGATCTAACTGAAGGTGAATAAAAGGGAGACATCTGGCCTCATTAAAACATTCACAAGCGTATGTGTAGAGCTATTGTAAGATTAATTATTTTGTTATTTCCAAAATGCTTGTGCTGTAATTAAGAGCAAGATTTATGTGATGTAGTCCTGTTATGGTGTTTTCATATTTTGTGTTACATTCACATGCTAACTCACAGCATATGAACCACAACTGATGCTGATTTAGATGTCAGACATATTGTTGAATATTAAGTTGGAACATTTATTTCCATTGGTTAACTTACTTTTCAGCAAATCACTGATATAATTTGAATTGCAGTTTACATAAGGAATACTTTAGACCAGCAATACATTTCCCTTGGCTGTAATACTTCTACTACTGCTACTACTGAAGCATCTTTTGTCTTGCAGTTTAAGCCACTACACTTTTGAGTTGATCTGTGATAGTAATGTCATATCATGTTTATTATTCCTCCTTTACCAGCAAATTTCACCACAGAGCTTCTCATCTACGGCCGACCAGTTTATATCACCCTCATTGCCAGGAGATCCAGCAAATTTGCCGGGACCCGCTTCCTCAAAAGAGGAGCCAACTGTGAGGTACAGCAGTTGCCGCGGCAACGGGGAAGAATAGATAGTGGAGGCAGGCTCAGAGCCACCAGGATGATTGAGATGACTCACGGTGATCACGGGGGGTTAATTTGACCTGCTGCCTCTTCCTTGAGTATGCATGAGTTTCTGTGTGGGTGAGTGTTAGGAGGGGGGAGGAACTTTTGGAACAAACACAGATTTCCTCTTCCAATTTGGACCGTGAATGAGGTTGGACACTATTTTCGCCATTTCCTGCTGTGTGCATTGCCACATGTAGTGGTCATATAAAACAGTTGAACAGTTTTTCATTGTAGCACACAGCTTTTTTTTGACAGTTGATATTTTGACTCATTATAACAGTTACAGCACAGATACACAGACATGTCCAATGATGGCTCTGTTTAATTTAATAGTATCAGTGAGCTCTTTGACATCAGAGCCCTGGAGCGAGTGTAACCAGATGGAGTTAGGCCCTTATATAAAAATGATCAATTACACCTGTGGTTCTACTGCTGTGTCAAGTCATGTCTGCCTGCCAAGAAAGAGACAGGTTAAAGTTCACACTTGACCTTTGAAACAGCAGCTAAAAAAACAATATCACCACAAGATTAATTTTGTAGTTAATAGGAGCTTTCAGTCATATCACATTATCTTCGGCAGCGGTGAAATTCTTATCCGTATCGATCTTGATCACCCTCATCCGTTGAAGTTCATGTGATATGATTGAAATCTCCAGACTAGCTACTGCTTAGACCTCACTTTTCTGTTTTTCTTTGTGCTTTTCTTGTTTCCAGGGGGATGTTGCTAACGAGGTGGAGACAGAGCAGATCGTCCATGACGCCTCAGTTATGTCTTTCACGGCAGGAAGCTACTCCTCATATGTCCAAGTGCGAGGTTCAGTCCCGCTCTACTGGTCCCAGGACATTTCCACCATGATGCCAAAACCCCCCATACGATGTAAGACCACGGCTTTTACTTGAAATTCTTCTCGTTTTGAGCAGCAGCTCCAATATTTGGTACAAGTGTTACACTCTGCGTTTCCATGAGTTTTATAATAGAAATGGTAGAGAGCTGCCAAAGGTTTCTTGTATCCGTTTTGCTTTCATACATCCGGACAGATAACGACTGATAGATCTAGATATAGCCTCCAAAATGTTTGAATGGGAATTGAACTATTTATATGTATTTATAATGATCACTCCACACATTGTAGCAGGACCAGACATAACCTTGCAGAGGACAGAGGAAGAATGTATTCAGGGCCATTCCTTTCAAGATGAAAACAAAAAAAACAGAAACAGGTGAATTCAGGACAGACCCCACACACACACACATACATACACACCTAACATTGGCATTCATCTTTGAATCCATTTTCCCATCTCATTATAAACTAGATAAATACATAAAACCTGGGGCAGAGGGAGGTGATCAGGTCTCTGAGAGTGATGACACTGGAGACTGCTGTGTATGTGTGTTTCTGTGTGTGTATAGGCTGGAAGACATCAGTGCTTGCATGTGTACAATGTCTGTATTAAATCATAATCCCCCCCACCCCAGTTTGCCATTTTATTCATCCTTGGATGACATTTACCCATGTGAGATAGAAACACCAAGCCCTGTCCCTAAGATCCCCCAGTGTATCTACTTACCTCATCATACTGGTCCCGCTTTGATCTTGAAAGGCAGTCCTTATTTTACATTTCCCAAGCGTTGCTCAGTTCTTAGTTCCCACCATCAATTCATCTTTCTCTGTGTGTGTACTTTAAGTCAGTTGACCCTTGGTATATTTTTCTATACTGATGATAGGTGAAGACTTGTTTAATTTGTCATTCACAAATGCATATTTGAGCAGATAAAGAAAAAAACGAAATTATTAATATTGGGTTTGATTGACTTCATCTGTAGTGTTGTTTTAAGTACAGCATTTATATTATCTGAAAGGATTGATTATATTATATAATGTACAATAAGATCAGATGAGAAGATCAAGTATTTTATATTTTTTTGGTTTTATGATGACGCCCTATTCTTTGCATTGACCAGTCAAAATGCCATTGTGAGAGCCAACATGCCAACAGCCCACTATATCATCATTATCAAACTTACCAACTTGAGACACACACATCACACAAGGCACCACCAAAGCAACATCTACGATGAGAAAGTGTGTCACTATCAGTTTGCAGGCTTGATAGCTAAGTAGCTTCTCAGCAGCGGCACATTAAACAGCCTAAAGAAATAATTTGACATTAGGTGAATACGCATATTTGCTTTCCTCCCTAGAATTAGCTTGGGTGATCAATAACACTCTCATGTCTGTGGCTCAGATATGCAGTCAATGGTCTGGCTAAGTGTTTCCGTTTCCTCTATTGATCTTTTCATCTGACTCTCTATAAGTAAAGGAATAAGCATATTTCCCCAGACCAGCCCCTTACTGCTCATTAGAGTTTACTTAGTGTGTCTGTCTGTGTCCCAGAGCAAGCACCGATGTGTGTGCACATATAGATATTTTGACCAATATCCATCTCTGTTTTTAATGATACAAAAAAAAAGAAAAATCACCTTGACATTATTTATGTATTTGATGCAAGTCAAACCTTTTGTCACACATTTTACACCTTTTTGTTCTACCACAGCCTTGACTATTGAGAGACTGACCCGAAGGCTCATCCATGCAAAAGTGGGCACAGCTCAAATCAGAGTGATAATCAGCCCATGTTCAATACGATTATAATATTTGATTGGGATGTGCGCTGCATAGAATGACATCAGACAAATCTAGGTCAGCGACGTAACTTTGAACTCGGTGTCTATGCATGCTGAGCACATTCATCCATATCCCAGGATCCTTTCCCCCTGGCCTGTCTTTGCCATGCCCTGTCGAGACTAATCGTTACATAAGTATACATAAAATGTCTTTATGGCTGGCCCGTGGTGGTGGGATGTCTTGGTTGTGATGGAAATGACCTGAATGGGCTTCTCCTCTTCGTCATCATCATCATTATCAACTGTCCCTTCCCCAGGTGCATTAAGAATGTTATAGGGTGCCGTCTCTTTATGTTTACCTAAACCCTCGTTCCAAAAAGGGGCCTCAGCAGCAGTAGTGGAGTGAAGTTGAAAACTATGTGACCGAGCTTTTGTTTATATTGTCACTTTTGTGATACCCGCAAGAGACAGTGTGGGATAAACTGTGGAGCCAGCTGACCTATTTCCTCTAATCTGCCTTCTGTCTGCTTTGCCGGTCCAATTTGACGGCAGGCTGCAGGTGTGGTACTGTGCATGATTGGTAAATGGAGGCATTAAATATGATTTTAAAGTAAAGAATGAATAGAAGAATGAAAATGGAAGTGAACACATGAAACAGTGGGACAATAAGCCAGAACGGAGACGGGGGTTAGAACAGACTTTGCCACTCAGTGCGGTGTTAGACTTCACAGTCTTTCACTTTCATTTGTCCATTTTATTGGCCTTATGAAACGAACTTGGCCGTGTTATCGCGTGTTACCTCATCTCCCTTTATTTCAGTAGTGAAGCTTGAGTTATGAGAAGAAGTTGGATTCATTTTTGGGGGAATTTCTGCTCTTCAGAATTTCATATTTTGCTTATAATTTCTTAAATTGTGGTAACCTCAGTGTGTTCAATTTTAAGCAACCAGTTTTCCCTCTCTTGTAGTGGACCAAGCTGACCCGTATGCCCATGTAGCTGCCCTCCATTTTGACCAGATGCTCCAGCGGTTTGGCTCTCCCATTATTATCCTCAACCTGGTCAAGGTAACAAACATGCACACACACTTTTTTTTCCACATTTTCTACAATTCTGCTGTGGTACATGATCTATATGACTCTGCTTTTCTTGAACAATGGGAATAGAAAGACCAAAACTGACATCCCATTGAAAACAGTAACTGGTGGTGTTGAAAAAAGGGTTAACATTTTCAGACATCCATTAGGGGAATATTTGCTGTACAGTACACAGACAGAAAGAAATGCTACATTCACACGCTGCATCGACACTAATGTTCATCATTTTGAGTCTTCATGCTGATAAAACACTGCTAGATAAAATGACAGCCCATTGCCTGTATATAAACTACATCACAGTACATAATGTGCCTACTTTGGGTCATGTGAAGACACACAGTTATGTAAGTGTTCAGTCTCTCTGAGTCCCTTGAAATGATTGCATTCTTTGACCGTGGCTGTGAAACTGTGAAATAGTTGCTGTGCTTTGAGCTCGTACATTTAAAACATCTGCACAGAATGAATTACAGTGATTAAGCATCATGCAGTCAGGACAGTTTTCTGCAGTTGTAAACATGGAGTTACATCTGTTGTTGTCCCATGTAAAGTGTCTCTAGCTACAGCGGTTTAGGTCCACCCTCTTAAAAGGAGACTTAAGACCTATGGGAAGAGGGATTGCACTACTGAAGATCTGTTTGGCTTTGTTTGTCTTAATCTTATTTACCAAAGTGCTTCAACCTTGTATCTTCGCTCCTTGTTAAATTGAATTTGTGGCTCCTTGAATGTCAAAGAGAAAAGAAATGATGACAGGATAATATGACAGTATACCAGATGAAGAAATGTTGTTTTATGACAAGCAAGTGCGATCTACTAAAAAATGCAAACCTATAGTTAGAATGCAGTAGTCTGAATGACCTTAATGAGATCAAAGTAGTAAAATGTTGGTGTTGTCTTTTAGAAGATTTAGATTCTCATCCAGACGTAGATCTTTGTGAATTTTTTGCTGTAGTTCTTCAGTTTTTTTGGATGAAATATAGCAGCCCTGTGAAATCTCTCAACAGGTAGTTATCTAATCAGGATGTTATTGTAGAAATTGTCTGAGCACTCGCTTAAACAGTCACGAGAGACTTTCCCGATGGCTGGTGATTACTACCAGTTGAAATGCTCCCTTGACTATTGACGATCTGCCTGTGCATTGCGTGGAAAAGACACAAACAGACACAGCCATGGTGAAAGGTAACACATCACTGCACACAAACAAAGCCTCCCCTCTCACCCAGCACCCCCACCCCATTTTCTTCTTCCTCCCTCCCGCTGTCCGACTGTAAGCTGTTTTCCAATTTGAGCCAGTGCTCTGGTAGTAGTAGTTTTGCAATGCCTCTTCGCATATACTCACATGGACACATTGGGGCACGCAGCCATACACTCTGTAGCTTGGGTTTCCGAGCTCACGTTGTCACTCACAAGGGGAGTCGTGAGACAGGGGACCAATCGCAGACCTCGGAGGTCCGCACAAGCCGCAGCCATGTGATAGTTGCAGACTGTGGGGAATAAGGGAGGGGACCCCCTGCTTATAGACTACACCCTCTTGCTTATCCAAGTGAGACGGAAAGAGGAAGGGAATGGCAATTAACCATAAAATCATGACAGCCCATCTCTCCATGGTGGTGGCAGGGGTCGGCTGTGTGGACTCCGGGATGGGTGCATGGTTTTTGTTTTTTTTTCATGGGTTAGTGCATGTTCCTCGGTACGCATGTTAAGAGAGGAAGAGTGGAGAGCGCACATGGCCAAGCATGTGAATTACTTTCCTAACTGGTTAACTTAATTAGAGTGAATTTGTTCCAACTGTGGGAGATAACTTTTACTCTTCTCACAACGCCATTTCTAAAAAAAATTATTTCATTTGTTAACCCTAATTTAATCAGAGTGATTTCTGAGGAACATAATCTTTTTTTTCTGTCCAAAGTGGCAGCAACCACCCATCATCCGACGGATACACACAGAAGGAGGAGGAATAAAGATGAGAAGCATAAAACAAGCCATTCAGTGAACCCTTTACTGTA
>OMNW01003199.1:83288-108783 GCA_900303245.1 Selene dorsalis
TAAAACTGTATTTAAAAATAATTACAGACCCCATTTCCATCCATTAAAATGTCCATGAACAGCTCCCTCTTGTATGTACATGTGCATGGGTGGATTCATTCCCGATCTATGGCTGCACCCTCGTACATCCACAACAATGAATATTACCGTGGCATTTGTATGCTGGTTTGTACCTGTGAACGGTACATGTGATTTTGTGAGTATAATGTAGTTCTGGTCGTCCGTGTGTGTGTGTGTGTGTGCGCGTGTGTGCGTGTGCAAGTGTACCAGAGGAAATGTATGTAGGAAATGTACTGGTAATTTCACTGGGTGCTGCTTTGCTTTGCCACTTTGCTGGATGTGTGGACGGAGATGTGATCTGCTAAATGATGCAGCCAAGCCAATTATTACCAAGAGTGATCAGTGGAAAAGCGACAGTGAGGGGTGGAGGAGTACATGGAGAAATAACATGATCGGCAATGTGACGACAGGTCACAGAGAAAGACTACAACTGTGAGCACTGATTTTCATCAAAATTCTTCTTTTATTTTCTTTTCATTGTACCCCTCCCCCCTGTTGATTGACTAAAAATATCTGAGGCTCAGAAATATAGTAGTAGTATTTATCTTCTCAGTCAGAGGATTAAAAAAATATATATTGTAGGATGCTTTATATGAGCATTTGGTTTTACCTGTCAGATACATGATCACCACGTTGTTAATTAACCTTTTCATGCCATATTTGCCATTGCAGAAGACCAGCCTTGATACAGTTTGATAGAAATTAGCCGTATTACTGTACTTTGGACAAAATTGAAAACGATGCTGGCCATACATCAATATGTGTTTTTAACCTTGCATGGATTTGTACTTATTGGTTTCATTTCATATATCATTCTCATCTGGATTCCAAACACAGTAGCTGCTCCAACCCATAATCCCTCTCTATTCAGCAGAGCAATCTCACATCGCTGCATCCCTTATCATATATATCTGCGGCATCAGTCTTCAGTACTGCATATATCCATCTCCGCTTGTAAATTGCCTCTTGCGGGTCCATTTTTCTCTAAGGTCACTGTGGAGAAGACCAGAATGGGTCTTGGTGAATGCATCAAAGAGAGAAAACATCTGTCACATGTCTGACTACATCAGTTCATGTACTCATGGGACCTTTGAGCGTCTTGAATTCTATTATAACTGTAAATCAACCTCTTGGAAATAGGTGTGTTTTGTTTTTTTTTTAGCTTTGTCGTTACAGAACCAACGTCATATGCATGTGCTTTACTTCACACCTCTCTTGTGCCACAGAAACGGGAAAAAAGGAAACATGAGAAGATTCTGAGTGAAGAGCTCTACCCAGCTGTGATCAACCTAAATCAATTCCTCCCTCCAGACCACTGGATTGACTACATTGCCTGGGACATGGCTCGCTACACCAAAAGGTTGAGATAACATACGTGCCAATGTAGTCAGCTTAAATTTGCTTCAAACCCAGCTTTGTCAATGTAGTATTTTTACACTTTCACATATGCTTAACACAGGACTAAGATAATTGAAAAAGTAAATGAAATATACCTGAATTGGGCATGATGCAGCCTTTACAGCAGAACAGAATAGGAATGGTGGTTTTAGGTTTAATGCACAACAATGGCTACATCTCTATGAGGATGATGACAATTATCCATGTACTTTCATTGTATTCCAATTACAATTGAAATCCAGTACTTCTTACTATTTTCTGTTAGGCTTGAGATTGTCATCCAGACCTCACTGGGATTGAATAGTAGGGTTCAGCAGTTCTCTGGAACAAAACAACTTTTATAGATTTTGAGGCGAAAACAGATTTTGTAAATGAAGTGTTGTGAGAAGCCTGGTGAAATGTTAAGCATTGTGTGCAGCTGCTTTCTCCATCTGAAATAACAGCCCAACTCTGGGAGTGATGCACATTTGCTTTTTTGTGCCAAAACCATGTTAGGACAACTATCTTCAGAAGTTGCTCTTGTTAGATGTGTGTTGAAAAAATAAAAGGACTTAGCATATTACAAAAGGATGAAGTATCTCACATATTAACTGTAACTCAGCTACAGCTACAGACACAATGATTTCTTGAGAAACTACCAATGTGACCTCCTTCTTTCTCACTTTTTTTCCACAGTAAGTTGTGCAACGTTCTGGACCGCCTGAGCATGATCGCAGAGAATGTGGTCAAGAGGACGGGCTTCTTCATCAATCGATCCAACTTCTACTGTCACACCCTCAGACCTGATGACAGGTGAGCCTCTCTCAGACCTACATTATCTCTGCTGCCTCTCATGAATAAGAGGAAACTGATGGACACACTTTCAGAACAGATTTTAAACTTTGGTCACGACACACAGCAGTTAATTTGATGCATAAGTGCAAGAGGGATGTTTAAATGATTAGAGGTAGCGCTGGATCAAAATTCAGTTACAGATGATGCATGATTAATATAAGAAAACTTTAAGAAGGTCCATTTGCGAGACCACACCACTATCTTTTCTGCAATTGCATATCAGACTTTTTTGAGGAGCAAGTATATTATCCATTTTTGCATTCATACCTATCCAGAGTCATACATTAATCCACACGGCTTAATTTGGAACCTCTCTGATATGAATTCTTAATGGAAATTATGCCTGATGGCAGTTGTGCCGCTGAGAGTTTTATGCTAACGAGCGGAGTAGATTGCCGTCCGTGTTCGTAACACATGCCTCTTCCATTGTCTGCATGTTTTAATCACTTTCACCCAACATTATGATTCTGTTACATAACCCGACGGCGGCACCACGCTCAGTATTTATTACCCTCTCCTTTGCATTACCCGACACTGTCTCACTGTAATACACGCTCACTTAACACTCAAGCACGTAAGCTCCGATGTACACATGCAAAGAAAACACTCATAAGATATCATGTAGATGCACTAATCATTAAAGTACCTGTAGCACTTATCACATTAGGTTCGCTCATGAATAGTAAAGAGGATCAGAGATGAGTCTGTGTTTATCATACTGTCTGTCCCCTCCACCTCAATTCATTTACAGTTACATTCTCTCAGACAGAACATACTTCATTTAACTACTCTTGTTCACCGGTCTCAGTCAGTTCATTGAGTTCATGCCCTGAAGAGGCAGACTTTGCTTTCAAACTCACCCTTCACCAACTATTGAATTTTGTTTTCAGAGCTCCTCCGTTGAGCAATTTAAGGGCAGGTTTTTGTCACAGGATGATTCTTCTTTGCCTATTGCTGTTTTTAAAGAACGCTTTAAACAGAAAGTGATGAATAGTGTGTAGTGTATTCAATTTGAGTAAAAAGGACTAAAAAAGACTGAAGGCCCAGAGCAGAAAGTAGACTTTGGTCACTTCCAACTGTCCTTCAGGTTTAAAGTCTGAAATCTAAAATCCATCTTTCTTTTTTTCCACTATCCAACATTTGAAATACTTTTTTGCTGAGATTTTAAAAAGAAGATTTATACCACTACTAGCAAAGTGTTTCTGGGGGTTATGTAGTGGTGAAACAGTGGGTTTTCTCTCTTGGTTAACTGTGCTAACTAGCAAGCAGCTAGCTTTGTATTTCCTACACAGACTAGAGAGTGGTTTCCAGTTTCCCAACTAACTCTCAGCACAAAGCAGATAAATGCATTTCCAAAAAATGTCAAACTATTCCTCTAAAATATGTTACAAGGTATTATTAACGCTATATTTGCAACTCTTTAAGCAGTTGTAATGGGTTCATACTGTTTAGGTTCAGATTTATTGTCATTTCCACACATATGCTTGGCATGCCTGCGAGGAAATAAACTGCTGATGCTCTTAGAGCCTAATAAAGCATAAACAGACATTAAGGATAAGTGCAAAATGGATGGCATGGATGCAAACAACGTAGAGGCAGTGAAATAGTGGTGATTTTAACATTGATCACACCTCTTGCAGCAGAAGATGAGCCTGTAGGGCTGACAGCTACACTTTAATGCCTTTTGTTTGTTTCCAGTATTTATCCTCTCAGCTGAATTAAATATCATATTTTCAGGTGGGGAGATGTAGGAGGACACATCACAGCCAGTGGACGAGTGCAGGTATGACACAATAGAAAACTGGTCAAAATGAATCAAATGTTTTTTGTTTTGTTTTTTTCTTCCACTTTAGTGACTCCTTTGCAGTATTTGCTCGTATAAAAGAGGAAAAAAGTAGCAGAGTTAATAAATAGAAACTATCAATTCGGTCATAGAATGAATTCAGTTTCATAATGATCATTCACTGTAAATTGCAGTACTGAGATATCTGGGCTAAGGAAATAACTTTTGCCTATTTAAAAGACACCCATTATTCATTGCTGTAACTGCAAAACTAGGCCATTGCATTGACATTTAGTTCATAATGAGTGTTTTTTTGGGTTTTCATGGAAACCTTGAATCTTGTGGAATAGTCATAGAAGATAAATAGATTGAGATAAATGTATTGTAAATGTATTATGTTTCATAAGTCTTTGTTATTGCAGACTGGTGTGTTACGGACCAACTGTGTGGACTGTCTGGACCGGACCAACACTGCCCAGTTCATGGTGGGGAAATGTGCGCTGGCCTATCAACTTTATGCACTAGGAATGATTGACAAGCCCAAATTGCAGTTTGATACTGACTGTGTGAGGTAAAGCTCATTTGTCACATTTTTTATATTTTATATGTGTGTGTGTGTGTTTTTTGTGTTTTTACAAAATAATTTTTGTTATTAAATTCTGAACTAATTCTATATGCATGTTTTGAACAAAATGAAAAATGATGATCGCTGTAGCTACATATTAATATGTGTATGAAACTTGGAAATTAGCAAATGAATCACTTACCTCAGCCCTTAATCCCACTGTTTGCAGCACAAAATCCAATTCCACAAAGTCACACCACTTTTACTGTATCAAATGTATACAAGTGTAGCTTGTATCTGTGATTCTGCACCCTCCACTAACTCTGTCCAATTCTGGTTGGGCACTGAAATAATTTCTTGTAGTAATTTTACAGAGCCAGACATGTGATAAACATCACCCTGTTGTCCTATAGAAGGAGAAATGTAAATGTGCTTATCTGCCTGCCCAACGCGTGTGTGTTTTTCTGTGTGTGTGTGTGTACCTCAGGTTGTTTGAGGAGTTGTACGAGGACCATGGAGACACTCTGTCTCTGCAGTATGGCGGCTCCCAGCTGGTCCACAGGGTCAAGACCTACCGCAAGATCGCCCCCTGGACTCAGCACTCCAAAGACATTATGCAAACCCTATCACGCTACTACAGCAATGCTTTCTCAGGTGTGTGTCACATCAACACAGTCTTGCTTATTTGCACAAGCCTTTCTTACACACAAACCATCTTCATGTCAGAAGTAACCATAGCAACTTTGGATGTAGATTTTGAACTTCGACTTGCAGAGACAAATAGACCATATAAATACAGTCCATTCTGGCAATATATAAAGAAATTAATACACACAAAAGATGTTTACAGTTTCCCGCTGATGTATAATACCACAATTGCTATGCTGCTCCGAGAGTAGTCATAGCTTTGCAACTGTAAAAAGATTCTCAGCAATACACATGTAGCACAGTAGACACCCAGAATTCAACATCATCAAAATGATATTGTTTTACAATATTAAGAACAAGTACTAACCTTGTATACATACAGGCTTTTGCAATTCCTGCAGTTCACATTTGTAATGATTTATAATAACACCCTCACATGAAGTGTGTCCAAGACAATGTTCGTTGGTGTGTACATGTGTTTTCACAACATACTAGTGACTGTTCCACATCAAAAGGTGGTATTTGTGTCCCCACAAATAAGGAGGAAGATTGTGCTTTGTGTATTAAGCCAGGGGTTTTACAGAGCTGTACTACTTGACCTACAAAGTCGCCCTCCTCTCTGCGTGTTCTGAGAAATGGGATCACTGGCTGGTTGCAGAGCAGATCCCGGAAAGTAGCAGGTTGTTTATTCAGACTGAAATGTCAAGAGCGAGAGGCTCATATGATGCAGAACACACACACACACACACGCACACACAAGTGCTCAATGCTTTATGAGCCATAATGTTATGACTCATGGTATATCAGATCTTATAGTTAGGGTGGCTGACCAAAATGTTACTAAGATGTCTGTCTCCACTCCTCCAAAAAAAGGGAAATCAAGGGAGAGAAAGGCAGAAAAATGATCATAATTCAGTCATCAGTTGAGAGCCATCCACTGTCTGCTGTCAACCTGACCTTTTTACCAGGGCACAACCATTTTCATACATTTACCCATGATTACATTTTCATTTTCATATCCTACTAGACTTGCCAGCAATTCATACTTCTTCAGGCACTTGTCTGTCGTCACAGTAGTGTTCATAAATTGAAATACTCTAAATCTGACCCTGTATTTCCATGTAGAAGTTTAATGGTTTAACTATATTAGTGAGCTTCCTTCCTCAGGAGATATCAATCCCATATTAACCCCATATAACTTGTTGTTATATGGGCCAGATATGTTGTAGGGGATTGCTGGTCAAGACCACTACTCAGTTATAGTTCACTCTACAGATATGGTCTCTTATCTGAAAAAGGCATGTGTTTGCACAAAATTTCCAGGATTTAGCAATTAAGTTGTTACCACAATTTAATGAATGAGTCCATTGTGGGAGAACACAGCAGAAAACAAATCAAGCTGTTTTATTTGCTGTTGTGTTTCTGATTGGGTTCTGTTCTGTTTGGTACTCAAAGGTGCAGTACACACTAAGAGATGTTTTGCTGCCTCCTGAATTGTACGAGCAACTTTGAATGACTGTTTTGATGAGACCAGTAAAGAGGTGGGAAAAATATGCCGAGACCGAACGGACCTGTGGACAGATTTTCACTGTGTGCATTTCATTCATAATACATGTTATGAGACAAGGCTTTTTGTCAATGCCTTCTATTGCACGTGTATTGTTATGTTCATCCATAACTCTTATCTCATGATGTATTGACCGAATCTCAGGCTGAAAATTACCTAGAGAAAAGGTTTGATAGAGGGCTTTAATAGAACCCAATTTAGTTTCTAATTATCTAATGTGACTGTTGGAGCAGCATGCACGTGGTTTCACAGCTGGGGGATGGATTAAATGGCACCAAACTGGGCAACATGCAAAACACGTGCCACACGCCGAGCGCACAAACACACAGAGATTATCTCAGCACGCTCTCTTAACCAAACATGCTGTAGAGAGTTTTCATTGGCCTGTGTCCTGTTAACAGACAGACCAACGGTCAGGGAGTGCAACTTTACCTGGATTTCATCAATTTGCACTTTTGCAGCAATCCTGTTACATAACACATAATGGGGGGGGTAAATGCATGATATCAATAGATAAACTATTCCCAGCTGAACCAACTCCATGACAACTGAGGAACATTTTTTTTTCTGCCTAGGATGATTGTTAGAGGTAGCTGAAAGCTCAGGTAAAAGCTAATAAATAGACTTTATTGTAAGATTACTTTGCAGAGAATGAGCATGGATGCGTCTGTCGTTTTGGTCAAAGATGAATTGATAAATTCACTCCACAGTCCTGATGGGCATTGCGCTGTAACTAACAAATATTTTTCGCTACTAATTAATTTTCTCACTGTTTTCTTGCCAAATCAATTATTGACTTGGTTCAGAAAATCTCAAAACAGTCAGGTATATGTAAAATTTCCTAAAACCCAATGTGGTGTGAAACACAAAAACAGTCAATTTAATATCACATAAAACTAAGAAAAACAGCAAATAGCTGGAAATATGCACTCTGGTATTTTGAAAATCAATTATCACTTATTTCAATTTGCCATCATTGCTGTTGATCAAGAAATTGGTCAGTCAATAAATAGTTTTAACATCTCAAACGACAAACAATAAAATTGATTTTGTTGTTGCGTTTTACTGTATATTATACTTTTGTGTTTCACATTTTTTTCTAATCGTGTGTCCATTTTGTTCCTCCAGATGCCGACAGACAGGATGCCATCAACCTGTTTCTCCAAGTCTACCAGCCGTCAGAGTCCAAGCCGCATCTGTGGGAGCTGCCCACTGACTTCTACCTGCATCAGAGCAGCACCATGGCCCTCCCTCAAGACAGGCGCAGGTAAACACACATACGCTTACAAATACACAGCAACATATTACACATCTGTGCGCAGATCTAAGTAAGGATCTACTTATGTAAGTGTACTAACATCTGAATATACAGGTGTAAATATGTGTGTCACATTCTTGAGGCCCCGAGGCTTCAATCGGGTGTCGACATGTAATATGAGATGATAATTTTTCAGATTTCGCTTTTGATTTGGGGTATCTTCTCCATCACAATCCACACAGTCTTTCTCTACATTACCTGTTTGTGCTTATCTAAGAGTACTATCAATATGTGAATAACAAAACATAAAAAATGTCCAGTCTATTAATTAAGCTGTCATTTCTTCAAGATGATATTTTGTCTTTGAAGTGGACATTGTTTTGTCCTTATTAAGCGTGACTCATAGTAACTCTTGTCATTATCTGCCCGTGTGTGGGAGCGTCCTAGCAGTATGCATGTTGTTTGCTTTCCATAGGATCCATGCTTACATAAAAGTAGACCCAGTTTTCTGACACAGGCCTCTGATTTATGCAGCCACAACGGGCGTATGTAACTCAGCAGTTATTTCAAAAAATGACAATGGGCGGAACTGAATTCAATTCAGCAGCCACGCACTGTGCTTTTGCTCTCAAGCCTGCCTAAGTAGCACATCACACACTAAATCATAATCAGTGCATTCACTCAAATTGGTCATATTGAATAAAAGGCAGATGTATTCAGGAGTTCTACGGTGGGTGGTCCAACCCAGTCGATTTGTATATCTAGGTTATGTGAAGTCCCAGTAGAGACAGTGCACACTGCACAATAATGATGTTTTCTTAAAGGTTTTGGTACTGAATCTATCACTTTGTGTTTCTGTCTCCAGCTACACATTGTGGTGGTCAGAGGGAATCCTGTCCTATCTCCCTGTTCCCTATGATGAAGGTATTTCTTCAGTATATGATATCTGTAAATAAATGTAACATTGTATCCACAGCTCAGGATGGGCATCACTTTAATGGTACTATTACTTCCATTGGTGCTCTAATCAGTCTCTAATCAGTCTGTCTCAATACTTTCTAGCCTCCTCAGCCCAGTCATACCTACTGAGGAAATACAAACTTTGAGTCTTCAGCTAGCCATGCTAACTGGCAGCTCTGTGAGGTACTAAGGCTCAGCTGTGCTTTGAGCTGAATGCTAACGTCAGCATGCTAATTAGCTCACAGCACAGCTGAGCCGAAAAAGCATTAAATGCGTATATTGAAAATAGATTTACTACTCCATCTTAATTTTGCAGCTTAGTGAGCTAACATTTACTAATGAGCACAGCTGAAGTTAATGGGAATGGATCTATGGAAATGAAATAAAAAGTCATAAGAATTCATTCTTGGGGTGTTTTCTTTGCTAAAGATCATGGAAAGCCAACCAGTATTTTTGATGTAGCTTCTTCAGTTTAGACCAAAGTGATGGAGCAACAATGACATGATGAGATAACTGTTTTAAGTCTTTGTTGTATGACAGTGGAGCTGAGACACAGAGGAATAAGTTATGTCAGGTTTTTGCTACACAGCCTAATCATGAGACATAAATGTATCACTAACCTTATATATATTATTTATGTGGATTAAAACCCTGTAAAAGCTGTTTTCCCTGTATGTTCCCGTTTGGATGCAGTCCCCTGCGAGGACAACATGAAGAAAATCATAGTGAAGAGAGTGAACTGCTTTGATGAGAGCACTGACATCTACACAGAATTCTTCAAACCTTATGAACTCACCTCCTTTGATGACACGTTCTGTATCGCCATGACCAACTCGGCAAGGTGACTGCACAAAGTAATATACAAAAGAAATTCTAGCGATCAAAGATGTTGTGTGGGTACATACAAAAACAAAGGTTAGTGGTTGCAATCTGCAAGCAACACCGCTGAAATGTTTTTGTCAATGGATAACGCCTCACTTAAAGGATGTAGCAAACATTCATAAGCTGGTATTGCAATGGTACTGCAGGATGTCGGCTAATGGCTTTCCTTCTATTCTGTGTTCATAAAGGGAATTTATGCCCAAGACCGTAGGGGTGGATCCAAGCCCATTCACAGTTCGCAAGCCAGAGGAAACTGGAAAATCAGTGTCGAGGTGAGTAAATCTAAGCCAGTACACATGTTCACATTTGTTATGTTCTGGTAGGTGTGTTTTTTGTTTTTTTGGGTGCAATAAACCCTGTCACTGTGACCGCATACACGACTTCATTTAACACTCTGTTCTCAAGTAACCACAAACAACATACTCTCCACTCTTTTTGTTGATAACACATGGTGCTGTGTGAGTTTTTGTGTGTGTATGCGCATGTGCATGAATAGATAGTTTTTTAAATAATATCTCCTGCACACACAGGCTCCTTTTAAATGAGTTTTTGCAGAATTTGTCCTTGGTTAAAGTCCTCATGTGTTGGTCGCTTTTAAATGCACAGCACAATGTGACCGCACCGCTCTGCTACACCTGACAACCCTGATGTTCTATACTGCCTCATTGTTTCCCTCGAATACTTTACTCTTTAGGGAGCCATCCGCTTTTGTATTTGTCTATTTACCTGGTGAAAAATACATCACATAGCATTTTTGATGTGTTTTGACTCACTGGCTCTGAACTTCGCGACATCACGTGTACTCACACATACACACACAGACTGTTCTATTCATCCATCTTGTCTCAGTCAGGTCACAATGGCAGCATGTTGAGTGGAGAAAACCAAAGGTCCTTGAGCATCGTAGGTCTCCCCTTCTCTGGTTATGCAGCAGTCAGCAGATAGGGTTTATTATTATCAGGTGCTTTTCATCATGTGATGGAGCAGCTTCAGTACAATTGACCAAACTTTGCTTTTGTGAGCTCTTTGGTTCAGCTCTCTATCTAACATTAGTCGATTCATCGATATGTTGATCAACCAGGAAACAATCTGCAATTACTTTTCAGATTAATCAATAACGGAAAGAATTAGTTGCAGCCCTATTTTGGACAATTGGTTGAGATGAGATGATCTTCACCATCCAGTGTGCAGGAGTGTATACCCAGACTAATACTGAATTTGTCAAGACAAACATCAGTGTCAAGAGCTGAAAACAATCATTAATAATATATATTTGCAGTTTTCACAATTTTTAGACAAGACAAATCATCCACAAGCTTCGTAAGGACCCCATAAATTACTGAAGTGTGACTCAGATGTGTACCAATAGAAGAAATCAGCCAATAGATCAGCTTTTACATTAACTTTCTTATTCCACTGAAGTGAGCACTGCCGAGAAATGACCATGAGTACCAAAACAGCTGGGTACATGCCCACCGAACCAAGAGGAGCAAACACTCTGGAGAGTTTGGTCTTGTTATAGAGATTTTTGAGTCACCGTTTGGTTAGTCAACCAAGCTTTTCCTGGCAGAGGTACTTGCAGAATCAAGGATGCAATTGAACTTTGTCTCTGGAAAGATTTTTTTTGTCTCTGTTATTGGTCTGGTTTGTTTGGGGAGGTGTACTGTGGTGTTCTTTTTTTTTTAATTGTGCAGAAGACATGCAAAACAGTTTTTAAATTTACATATGAATTAGGTAAGCACCTGCATTGCTGTGAGGTTAACTAAATAAATGAGCTGATTGTTGTGTTCGGGTATATATTTAATATTTGTGCATGTGTTGGCAGCAACAAGAGCAGTAAGGAGGAGACGCTGCTCCAAAGGAAGACTGCAGCCAGCGCACCTCCTCCCCCGAGTGAGGAGGCCATCTCCAGCACGTCGGAGGACGACTCCGAGGAGGACCGTGACGATGACGGCTCCGTGTCCCAGCGCTCCACCCCGATCAAACTGCTAACAGAATCAGGAGAGAGCACTCGCTCACAAGAGGTATGAAAACACAAGTAAAACAAAAATCAAAATTTGTATCACCTCAGAGCATCAGTTTAATATGGAGGGGGAACAGTAGCCTATCAAATAAGGTCCTTTAATGAATCAAGGTTATGTAAGCACTTCTCAGTACCTCCGGGAAATGTCATTACAGTTTAGGCTGTGATCATGCCACCTGCATGTATTTTGGGCCTCGGAAGCAGTTTTCTTTCCAATTTGAGTATGTCACCCTGATTGTTTTTTTTTTTTCTCTCCACCCACCGCCCCGAGTCTCCCACAAGAAATTAGTTTAGTGTGTTTCTGTTTGCGTCAGACAGAAGCAAAACATCAGCCTCATCAGTGTAGCTTTGTGTTAATGCCGTTCTCGGGGTGATTAAAATAAAAAGTGCCTTATGCCATTATTCCTTTCTTTCTTTATTGCTGGTTCTTTATCTAGCTTCAGTTATCCTCAACAGTAGATCTGCTCTTATGTAAAATATTAAAGCCAAAATCCATATTCTTTTATAAATGTGTAATTTTATCCATCAGTCTGGTGGCTATTACTGAGATTTGTGCAGGTTTTGCTCTGTTTTACGTCCTCACTTTCTAGATCCAGTAACTGGCAGCCTAGAGCACGAGGGGGGAATTGACTAGTAACTAAGTAATTCAGTTTTGATCTCTATTGCATCTTGCTATCTTGACTTTTGAATGCTTTTGTACAAAACGGAGAAAGTGTTCAACAAGTAAGCATTCTTTCTGAAATCTACCCGTCCTCTCTGGAGGGGTGCATACAGCAAATAATGTATCCTGTGTACAGCATGATCAGGATTTTTGTGGGAATTGATAGAAGCATTGCTTGTTGTGGTCTCTTATATGCGCTCGTGTTACTTTAATGGCCCAGGTATCATTAAAGCCTGTATGTAGGACAGGTGCTATGGGATTTCTCTGTTTTTAGGGCATCAGGGGATATGTGGTCACCTGCAGGTGTCATGGCTGTGATTTGTTTTTTAATTGCTCGCTTAATCTCCTCTTTGGTTTTCTTGCCCAGGTTTTGATGTTTACATCATAATGTTTCTGCTATGTGAAGATCTACGTTTTTATGGGAAAAGATTTTCTGTATGCTTTCATTTAATATAAAAGCTAAAGATATATTATATTTAGGGCTGTAAAAGACGTTATTTTTTTTAGGTTTTTTTTTTTGGCCGTTTTGCCTTTAACTGACAGGACAGTAGAGACAGACATGAAATGGGGAGGCAGAGAGAGGGGGAATGACACACAGCAAGGGGCACACCGGGGGATTCGAACTGGGGCTGGCTGCAGTGAGGACTATAGCCTCTGTATATGGGGCGCCTGCTTGACCCACTGAGCTAAAATTAACAACAGTAATTTTACCACTGTTTTTTTTATGTGCATTCAATGCACATTCTGCTTTAGTGACCTTTGGTCCAACCCATAGTTGGAATCAGTTGCCGGAAACGAATCAGCTCACGGTTTCAGGCTGAACCGTCTCTGCTAACAGTAGGTCACCACTCGGATGGAGCCCTCATGTTATTATTTGAGCACATTACGTAAGCCTTTGATGGTTTCTATGCAGTATTTGTCATTTTTGGATAATGTTTAATTAAATTACATTGTGTAAAGCAATATATTTGTCTACCAACACTCGAAAAAGATGCTTTTATTTTGAGCAAACAGAAATGTGCAGGAAAAATAAGGAAAAACAAATGTGCAATTAATTTGTAATTTAATCGTGATTTAATATTTTACAATTGAGTCCTGGTGATATTTATAGTCATTATTAGTTCATTTGCTTCACATATGACAATAATTGTGTTGTGAAAATCTGGTATAGTCACTTTAGTGTGCATTTGGAATTACCACAGAGTGTTAGTGACCTGGAGAGCAAAAGTCAAATATTTACTCTCCATTTTAGGTCTGTTTTAATTTCCACCAGCTGCTTAGAGACATATCTGGCTTTTGACCAGTTAATTAGCCACTGTGTTCATTAGCTAGCCATTAGCACCTTGGCTGCTCCGGCTAGAAACTAGGTTGATGAGAAAGTGAACACAACAGTAAAGTTGCAGCTGCAGAACCAAAATAGTGAGTCAGAAGACACTGAAACTCCCCTCTTTGAGCATCTTCTTTCACATTACAGTGTTATTTGATCTATTGTTGAAATATATATCGATTTTTACTTAAGTAATTTACTTAAGTCTCACAGATCAAAGTAGGAAAAAAAACTGTTGACTCAAAATGCCCCTCTGGACATCATCATGTAACCAACCACAGATATGATGTGAGATCTTACTACTGCTTTCTTAAGTGGCCCATTTCATTTTATAGCTCACCACACACTGCAATTTATATGAAGTGCACAGTGCAGCTGTCATGAATCTCGAGGGTCAGTCATCACTATTTTGGTATCTATTTCATGCCCCAGGTGGATTCTTCACATGTTTGCATCTCCCATTGACCCAGATTCAGTAGCACAGCGGAGAGAGGGGGCACATTAATCAGCACAGGTAGTGGGTCAGTGTGTCAAGAGGATCTATCAAAAACTCCAGGGAATGGCTTCCTCTTAGAATTTGTCAGTTTATAAGAACTGTCTTATATGGTTCAAAGCGATGACTAAACTGTTGATTGCAGAACAGGTAATGTTGCTATGGTTACAAGCATCATTTACAGCCATCGTGACATCAGCAGTAGTGAGGTGGTTCCCTTCCTGCCAGCACTTCGCCCTTTTTGTCCTAATTTACACCAGTCGTCTCATTCAGAAACAATTTGAAAAGTCTTGTGAACACGGTCCTGAGTGCTGGTAGGCAGCCGTTGTCCAACCAAGAAGATCAGTGAAAGAATTACAAACAATCCCAAAAACACCAGGGGACTGTGGGTAAAGGAGTTCTCTGTGCATCAGATGGTATCAAGTCTTTGCTTGGCATCATCTGAAGGCTCGGTCAGCTCCTGCTGTCCAAACACAATCCACTTCAGCACTTTGACGGAGGGACTTCATCTTCAGTGACAACGGCAGTGATATTGTTCCACTGTGGGATGTCACATATTTTTAATTTACTCCAATACAAACTTTTACACCAAAATCATTTTATTAAAATTATGGTACATTGCAACTGGCATTCATCACTGAGACAGGTGATGAAAACACTAATAATTGGCTTCATAATTTTACACATAAAAGTAGGCTATAATATTTATATTTAATATTTATAATATTTCAAAAACCCAGTTTCACTTCACAGTTTTAAAAGAGCTGTTTTGATTCCCTCTAACCTCCTGCTCTATTCATCTCTTTCCTCTCCTGATTTATGTATGTATTTATGTATGGTTTAATACAGGATTTATGTATGTATTTTCCATAGGCTCCCTCTTCTCTATCTTCTCGGGACCTTGAGCACTGAGCTGATCATGAATATTTCGAACTGGACAGCTAGCTCACGTGTTGGGTGCACACACTCACTCTCGTGCGTCTCGTGTTGCTGGCTCCCAGCCTGTCCCTGAGAATGGATTGCCAGGGTGCCGGCACAACACAAAACTGCTGAAATATTTAAACATCAGATCATTACCACGTTTGCCATGTAATTACACTTTCTCATTTCATATTCCTTCTCAATATGGGCATACGTGCACCTGCTTAAACATGGATAGATTTGCAATGCGTGTGGGTGTATGTTCTGTATATGTTTACACACCCGGCTGTGCTCTAGACACCATATGAACATGTGTGTACGTTGCATGTGTGTGTGTAGTCTTGGTTTGAACCAACTGTTTTTATGATGCTGCGCACGTGTGCTTGCGCATTCATAGCGGTTGTTTCATGGAGATGGTCGTGGAACACCCTCATTTGTTTTCCCCTCCCCGCATTGCAGATCAATACAAACTCAGTGAAAATTCAATGCATTATGTCGAGCGTATTGCTGCAGCGTCAGAAAACGTTCAAGGAGAAGAATGGCACCGATGACTGCTTTAAGGCCACTGCATGGGCATGCCGTTATGTAACAGCTTTATAGAAAGACATCAAATACACATCCAGGTTTCACAGGACCTCTGTTGAAGAAGTCATTTTCCCAAAGAGTGTCTTCTAAAGAAGGCCTTCTAAAGAACTTATTCATGACTAATATCAAGGTTAACCTTCAACTGTGAGACAAAGCAGATAAACATTTACAGGATATTCTCTCCACTCTGCTTTGTTCATCAAACTCTTTCAACTATCTTGCCCTCATCAATTTCCCTATGCCCATCTATTGATCAGTTGAATGACTGATGTATCACAATAGATATCAGATATATATCTATATATATATATAAAAAACCCACTATTTTCAAATTTACTGTATTAGCCAACAACACTGTAATTTGCCTTGGAGGAGTTCTCCACATTCATTTCTGTAATTTCTATGATGTTCACATTGATGTAAAATTAACTTCAGGGATTTCTTTTTTCTTTTTTCCAATTTTTTGAAACTGCAGCATTCAGATCATGCTCAGTTGTTGAGAAACGGTCCCACACGTCTGCCAAGAAAACACTCATAACCACAACATGACACCATCCCTACAGTCTCACACCAAGACACAAGGCAAGACGGATTCACGTTGTTAACAGAAGAATCATCAGACCACACAACGTTTACCCACCAATTTGGCTGTCTGGTGCTGGTGAGCACGTGTCCACTGGAGCCACAGTATCTCGTTCTCGTCCTCACCTCACAGCCCGTTGTAATTCGTCGCGCTTGGTTTCAAGGTAGAACAGGTCATCGTCTTGTGCACCACAGTTGAACTGAGCTATTATTTGATCATCATCGGCCTTGCGCTTGGTAGGAAACAGTTTTACAGTAAGGACCAAGGGCAAAAATATAAAAATATATTTCCACAAGAAGATTACAGGCAAAGCTGTATAAAAATTAGTACTGAATATATTTTGAGCTTGGTCTTGTTGTGGCTTGTTTACTTGTTTCCTAAGAAAATGAAGAACTTAACATATATCATAACGTGCCCTGATGAGGAAATAAATTATTTCTAATCATAACATGGTCTCATGATACATGGCCCTTTATAATAAATATTGCTTTCCTTTTTTCCTGCTTTGATGTTGAAGAAATGAATCATTGTTAGGCCACATTCATTTGATTGGTTTATGCATTTTCTGTACAGTATTTTTTTTTAATTATATTATTTCATATAGTGTGCAATAGTTTTTTCTTTTACCAGAGCAGAGCCTTAATGATGTAACACCCCTGCTTGTTATTTTATTATTATTATGACTTGATTGAACCACTGATTATTTTCGACTAATGATTTATTTCTTTATTAAATATTTTATGTGGTTATTTGAGTTTTAATTTAACATGACATTGTGAATTTCTTGGCCTTTTTCCTGACACCAAGCCTCTTTTGAATCTGTCATCTTGAACCGATCTGACCTTTTTAATCTGATCTCCTGTTTATTGTGTTTGTTATATCTCCACTTACCATGGACACTGTGTGCAGAAACCCCAGGAGGGCACTACCCCTGCACATGAAACCACCTCATCAGACACCAGAAATCAAATTACATTCAAAGTTGCTTAGATTACACTGCTTTGGCCATTCTAATTAGTGAATTAGTGGTAGAGGAGCAACTGAACCTGATGACCTGAGTCACAGCTACTTTATTTGCTGGATCTGGCTGTTAACAAGGAAGCCTTACCTGCTGAAGTGTGTCACTTTAAATAATTGTTATGGTGCATTTGAGATAATGGTGAAAACTCTTCTATTAAAACCTTTTTGTGTGTTTCTCTCTCTGGCTCACACATGGAGCTGTAGTCTGAGTTTTTCACCTTTCTTTTCTGACCTCTTCAGGAGCAGCAGCAGCAGATAGTGAGGGAGCCCTATGGACTCAATCTGGGCAAGTTTCCTGCTGAAAAAGACCTGCTCATTTATGAAAGGTAATATGACACACACATGCACACAAGTATTATATCAATATTAGAAATAAGGCACATGCTTCAGAACACTTGACCACAGTGTGAATGGGCATTTTCAGTCTTTTAAGGGATGAGAAAGGTAATAATGCATGTTGACATTTTGTACCATGTGATTAGTAGTTAAGAGATCATTTTATTTCCACAGGTGTTGGAAACCAAAGACACTTGAATTAAATGTCGTGTTGATGATGGTCCTGAGTAAAAAGTTATGGAGTCATAACTCCATAACTGGAGTCAGCACAGTTATTACAAGTCAGTCTTAAGGAGAACATGTGTCCAATATATGATCCACACCACATGTCTGTGAATTTAAGTCTAGTGTATAAGTTGTGTGATTATGAGGGAGGTGATTAATAGATGCTGTAAGTCAGAGAAAGTAATACAGACACACAGACAACTCTAACTTTAAGTCATGCTGAAGCAAACGCCTGCAAACGAAAAAGCTCCAATCTTCTGGTCTGGCTACCACTGTTCTTTAAAGTGGTCCTGAGGAAAATACTTCCTTTTTATTGTTATTGACAACGCACCCAGTGCCCAAGATAAAGAGGGAAGGAACAGGCAGTCAGTGTCACCAAAAGGGGACATTGTCAACTCTACCCTGCTGTGTGCATCACACTTCTGACCTCACTGCTCTTTGTCCACTTCAGCCTTCCCTCAGCCCTGAGTTTTCATTTTGTCTCTGTCCTCTCCGTTTCATTGTGTCTGTTCTCACTGTATGCTCCCGACCATGTTGATGAGCCACGGTGAATAGCCCTTATCAGGCTCTGAAACAGAACACAACTACCTGTTCTTTGGATCCAAACTGCTGATGTGATACAGTGTGAAGCTTGAATAGCTTTTTGCTCGCATGCAGCTGTCCTAAACCCATACAGGGTAACTGCTCCAGTGTGTTATTCCAGTGGCAAATGTTCAGTCATGTCTAGCACTAGTTACCATTTGTAGAGCAACCAGCAAACTTTTTAGACTTGCAAATGCATGTTTGAGTTGATGTATTTAATCAAATGCGCCCCGATTCACTATATGGGCCATTTGTTTCAAATGACACCACAGAAACTGAATAAGAATAACGTTTTTTTAATGTTCACCAAACTTGTATGCAACATAAAAGCCCAATTTTGTAATTTGTGGTAATGTTTTCATAGTTGAAGGTGGGGCAGTATCTGGATTAATGTTTCCTAACCCATCAACACGTGACTTTTCCTGGATAGCTTCTATAAAAAAAATTAAGTTATGCAAATTAAACAGTCATGTGTGACTTTCTTTTGGCCTTTAATCATCTTGTGATGCCTCAGAGTTAGTTGGGACTGATACCGGTTGTCTGCCCTACAATGGAAAGCATGCTGCATTATGTATAAAGACTTTTAATTCAGATTTGTGTCTCGTCTGACGTTGATATCAGGCACAGTTTTGAGCTGTGACCGAAACAGGAATCGACCAAAAAAAAAAAAAAAACAGCAACAAAAAAATCCAAACTGCAATGAAGAATGTTGTTCATATCCTCCCACTGTAGTGGCACATTATGAAAATGAAACTGCATTCATTATTGAGGCAAGATTTTGGAACAGCTCCAAAGATGTTAGCTGCAGCCATAGCGCCACTAATCATTGCATTAATATTAAAAATCATAAGCAAGAGCCAGAGGGGAACTCTCAACTTCTGCTTATTGTTGTGTCTTTAAAAAAAAAGAAATGACCTGTGGGATTCGATGATGACGTGCTCTGAACATTATAGGTCTCAGCAGAGATGTTCAAGCTCCTCTCTGAAAATTTGTGTGAAAGAACAGACAGCAAGAACCTGAAATTTTATGACGGCCAATTATGCTCTGTTAATTGCACTTCAGATGATGAAGATTGCAAGAGGAAGTAGCAGAGACAGCCACATGTATATTATTGGATTATTCTGCAGTAATGTGTTTCATTTTGTTTTGTGTGTGTGTGTGTGTGTGTGTGTGTGTTTTTTGTTTTTTTTTCCTGCAGGTTTGCGCATCTGGGAGAGAGCCAGCACAAAGTGGAGAGAACTGAACACATAAATCTGGCAAACATCACCTGTTTGTGAGTAAAACATGTGACCAATTCACACACAAAGAGACAGAGAGAAGAAAAAAAAACGTATTGCCCAAACTCAATAATCCTAACTCGCGTGTAATGTTGAGCACTACGATGCAATATCGGTTAAACGTTCTAATCCGAACCCTTTTAAATACCACTCAACATTTCCAGCAGCCTTGGGACAAGTGAATATAGTTGCTCGAACTAAGTGGTCTCAAGGGAGGCTTCTGGCTGTGAGCAGTTTAATCTTCATCTCTTGTAACCAGCCACTCTTTCTTTACTTCTTGTCACCCCCGCTGTTTCCCAGTCTGTCCACCCGAAACCCTGCTGCTCTCTGCAGCCATGACCCAGCGAGTCACTGAGGTTGTTTTTTTTTTTTTAAACCTCATCTAAAATCAAAATTCAACCACAAGTCAGAAGGCGATACGGAGCCACAATGACACCTGAGCATTTTTCCTCGTTGTCTTTGTCCAGCTCCAACCTGCTCTCCTGCACCCAAAGACAGAATTTTAGCATCATGGCGATTTCTCTTAACATGTATTACTCTAAATGCGTCCTTTTGCTCTTGCTCACTCCTTTGCATGGCTGCTCAAAATGTACCCCTTGCTACTGTTGCAGCACAACTGTCTCCCAGGTCAAAGAGACTCAAGTTTTGTTATTTATAGGTTAGACTCGGACTCTCTACTTTGCAGAAATCAAACAAACAACACATGTTGTAATAATCAGTTGCTTTTGGACAGAACCAGACTAGCTGTTTCCAGTCTCTATGCTAAGCCAAGCGAACCAGCTGCTGGCCGTAGCTTTATAATTAATGAGCTGATACGACAGTGGTATTGATCTGATCTTCTCATCTAAATCTGCCAGAAAGCAAATAAACACATTTCCCACTATATATCATAGGCTCCGGTGTGATGTCTGACTTAGTGCATTGCAAAATAATACAGGACATTGATTTACCCACCACATTAACATAATAATGAGGAGGCAAGAAAATATAAACAACATTCATTTGTTTTGTCCAATTTTGACATACCAATAAAGCCTAGAGTGCAAGTGAGCAAAGGAAGGAAAGTATTTGTAAAGTATTCTTATTTTTGTCATGAGACAACCAACAAAAATATTGGGCAGAAGAATAGTGTGCTGAAAACTCAACGCTTGGTCCTGGGAAAAGAAAAAAACTATAACCAGCCTACTCAGGAAAAATAACCCTCTGAACCCCACTCAAGATGAGAGATGCTTGAAGGCTTTTTGCAGTGAGGCACGAGAGGAAACAGAAGGGCTGTTTTTATTGTTTTGCTCTAAAAATACTTTCAGGTCGCCAGACAGAGTTTACAGTTTCACTGTGTGCATCATAACTGCATGGGCGGGGGACTGAAATTGTGGAAATGGTACATCCACAGGATGGAAAAATGGTAACTAGAGGACAAAAATACATCCACGTGGCGATATTTTGCTTCATCTCGTGCGGCACTTTGCTGCGTGAGAGCACTGGACAGAGAGAGAGAGGGAGTGAAGGTGAATAAAAAAAGATTTCATTGTTGAACAAGAAGGCCACGAGTTTGACGATTTATAATGGTCTTCAAATTTACTGCAAATTAAAATATGATATTATGAAGAAGACTTAATAAACAGGGTCGGTTTTAACTCATAAGAACAAGAATAAGATTAATTCCTGAAGAGTTTCAGCCTTAGGAGGGTCTTGGTTTCATTGGACCACAGAATCGTCCTTTAGGTGCTTTTTATAAACTGACTGAGGAGAAGCTTCTGTTCATTCGAGGATGATCCAGTGACCATTGTTTTTAGTGAGTTGAGGAGCTATTTCGTCGATCTGATGCTGATGTAGATCTGTTGATGTTGTTCACTGGATAAGTGGTTCGATTGAGGACTGTGGAGCTTAGTATCCATGAATTTGTTGATTTGTTGACGGGTCCTATCGTGTCGTATCATATCGTGTCCAATCAAGAGACACCTGAGCTAAATGTAGTGTCTGAATCCTTACGTCAGGGTAATCTTTCCGTCTTTCCTTTTTAATACTTTTTCAAAAGGTTTTCTGAGGGTCTAAGTGCTCATATATGGCAGTGTATGTTGGATGTAACATCACAGACATATTTGGAGCCATTGAGTGCTTTGCCTTTTTAGAGGGAACACAAGATTGTTCGTGGCTTTCTTTGAGCACATAACTCGCACAATTTTTTTTTGTACGTTTTTATCAAGGAAAAAGAAATACCATTTTTAGCCCAGGTTGTTAAACGTCACTCAAAGATGGCGGGCATCTCTCCTTGGCCGCCTGTATCTTAACCTCCCGGTCATTAGTCCATCCATTCATCCATTCCGGTCGTCCTCATGTTGGGTCTCCGGGGTCCAGCAGGTGTGTCTCTTGTGTAACAGTGCTATTCTGAGAAGCTGTTACAACACACCAAACATGGTTCCACTGACAGGAAAGTCTGTCACCTCCCTCTGTGCAGTTCTTCTATTGACCCACCAGGCAAAGGCAGAATTTACTCAACTGATCAAAATAAAAGCAGAAAGGATATGAACACTGTGCAGATTCCTGTTGGGGGGAATTGAGTGATTTATTTCTGCCTTATAATTAATGTAGACTTATATAAGTTTTAAGTTTGAAGGAAACTCAGAGATTCAGGTTACCTCTAAAGTCTCATGTAGTATGAGATGGTCGATAGGCTGTACTGATAATGTATCAAAGATACTGAGATCTGAGTTGAGTGTGAGGAGCCACACCAAGTCAACAAACAGATGCAAACTAAGACTTGTGTGTTAAACAGACAATGTCGCATGACCCAGGTTTACTGATATATAGAGCTCTGTATTTCTAAATACACTGGGTGGACAGTTATTTTTCAAGTGCATCATTCTCTGCCACATGTGCACTGATATAAACTGCTCATCAGCAGGCTTATAAAATGTTCATTGCACACTCAAGCTCTTATGTTTCACCAGAGCACATTTCCAAATGCTCCAACATTTAAATTGTAGCAGAGTGATTGACCATCTAAAGTTGTCTGTCATTCTTATCTTCAACATTACGTCTTTTTTGGGGATGTCATGTCCACAGTCAGTTTTTTTTTCATGCCTTCTCCTACTTTCAATATGAATATAATTGCATTGACCTTTCAAACTCCTAATCAACCACACTATTAATACTTATTGAAATAACTGTATTATGCTGTTTGTGGGCCAGATTTTTCTACTGTGAACAGGTAAAGTTTTCAACCTCCAGGTTTGAAGTGTACAGCAGAGTGAAGTCCTGAAACAGGGAGACAGTGAATGTGAATGAACCTAATTTGTTCCTCATTGTGGATGAGGCGCAAATTGAACAATTTTCTGGCACAGAAACACACTACTCTACTTCCCTTGTGCTCAAATGCTGGAGTAGATCTTGGCAGCCCCAAAGTGCATTTCGATCCACCTGTTTTTAATGTGCACTTTCAGTTGATGCATAAAAAGAATTCCCCTGAATCCCCAAAATGTCACAAAAAAGTTCAACCAGTCCAATAAACACAGCAAACCTGAGTGTTTAAGCCCTGTTCAGTTATGTTTTCAGCCTCTTCTTGTATGTGTGTTGGTGTCCCTTGGGCCCAACTTGAGTCGCTTGGACCATGTCGCACCGGGTTCAAGTTACATTAAATCCTTATATTAGCTGAGGCGTCAGTAATGACATTAACAGAGCTCATGATTCTTCAAGGCTTCCTCGATCTGTCACAGCCTCTTGTGCCAGTCATCAAGGAGGTGCATCTGTAATGCAGCCATGTGTCTGTGCAGCTTCTCACTGGGGCCTCAGCTGCTGCTGAACTGGCTGACTGAATGGATGACCAGACAAGCACGCAGTTGATAATGCACCCTTAAGATGATGAGACATGCTTTGGAGTGAAGCTTCTGCGAAAATATGAGCAATTCTTTTGTAAAAAGCCCCATCTGTGCCATCCTATTTTGTTTCCATTAACAGCCCTCTTAATGCCCCGCTCTCTCCAGCTGTGTTTCATAAGGTCTTAGTTGGATTAAAACAATTTTCCATTCCTTGGTGCACTTTTTGATTATTTTTGATAACTATAGATAGTATTATTTTTCCCCTGATGTTAAAATAATTAAACTTTAGGGCTTGTTTCTCCAACGCCACGTGAGTCATCTAAAATTAATTCTTCGCTACATCCACCACTCCAAACATGCTTCTCTCTCCCTCTGTCTCTTCTCAGAGAGCCAGTGTCCTGCTTCACTGAGGACAGCATCTACGCCGTGTGTCCTCCACAGGCGGACAGGGACACCCGAGATGTGTTTGAGAGCCACGTGTTGACGGGTCAGGGCCAGGTGAGGGCGCTGTGCAGGGAAGACATGTTGATGTACAGGGAGTATGTCAAAAACAGGTACATGTGAGACACAGCTGACATTAACTGGATCTTCTGTTACCACTGCAAGTGTCTAAGATGACATCCAGTGACACATTCCTACTTTAACATTTTGCTTCAACTACCCACCTCCTCAAATGTTTGTTATTTCTACCCCAATAAGACTTTACAAAATGAGGAGAATGGTTCACAAGCAACGCAAATGTGCTGTATTTCGACTAATCTATGTCTTTTTTCCTTTGGTAATGAATCAGTGAGTGTTTTAAAAATTTCAAATCTTATCCAGTTTTGTTTTTTACTCATTCAGACCTGCCTTCAGTGGCTGCCTTAATGGTGATTTTTATTTTTTCTTTGTCTTATTTTCTGTTAATTAAATTTTTAAATTGCAAATTTTTGCATCTTTTTTAAAATAAGTTTATTTAACTGTATTTACCTTTCAAAAATGTCAACTGTTTTTGACTCTTAAATGTTGGAACCATTAGAAAGATTGTAAAAGGTCCAAACACTGCAATGACTACTTTAAAAATCCACCTCAGATCTATGAGGAGTTTAGATTTTCTTTTTATTCACTGTGTTAAATCGTTTTTGTGCCATATGAGACTTTAAAATCTGCTTTAAAATGTTCCAACATGAATATGTTTTTTTTTTTTTTGTTTTTTTTTTAATTCAGTCAGAAACAGTGTTTCACAGTATTACATAATGCAAATCATACATGTACTGTCGGGGGTTTTTTTTGTTTGTTTTTTTAAGATAAGTCAGTTTGTGTAATTATATTTTGACTGCATAGATTAAAACTTGGATTTTTTAAACCTGGATCAACAGATAAAATTGATGACTCATAGCTTGATATTTAAGGTTTTATTAAACCTTATTCTTAGTTTATAAATCTGCACACTGAATCTGAATTGTCAGCTTATTGTAGTGTATAATGCTTCTAAATTAAACATTTTTTTATTAACAGGGTGTGAGAGGTTTGATTGCTCTTACCTTGAAGCAAGCAAGTTATTTTTTCCTCTCTCTGCTTTTACCTCTCTGCCTGAGCTTTGTGCTTTTTCGCTCTTTTGTTAATGCAAAACTCGAATCATGCCTCTGTAATTGTTTTTTGTTCTTCCCATCCCTCCTGTACTGTCAGCTCCTCTTTCTCTCAGTCCTT
>OMNW01003199.1:109126-121387 GCA_900303245.1 Selene dorsalis
CTGTAGTACTTGGAGGTGTTGAGAGTGCACTGCAGATATATAGTAATGACGGCACATCTCACCTAAAGTGGTAGAAAACCACTCAAGTAATTCAAGTGGGTTTCTCATAAGTGATTTTGTTTAGACTTATGAGAATTTGGGCCGTGAATGTTAAGAGCAACAAGGCTCAGCTCCACAGAGGACCAGGTGATCACAGGAAAAGATCAGTCGTTGAAATTTAGTAGTAACTTTAGTCTCTGACAGCTACTTACACCACACACATCATGTACAAAGACTGCTTCTATTGTTTCTACTGTATTGTTACCATCACCCAGAAGGTTTACATCTCTTCACCAAAATAATTTATGTATAAAATTCTGCTCAGAAATGGTTGAAAATGCGGGAAAAGCTTGCATCAGAAGAAAATTACTATTCTAATGCTGTTTTGTTCCTTTTTATTTGGCAGAGAAACTGACTGCACTGAGATCAGCTTTTTATGGCTTAAACAACAAATAACTAAAGGTATAGAAGGCCCTCTGTTGTTATAGACGTACTATACTGAGCGCAGCTCCACCAAAGTGAACCTCAACCACCCAAAATATAGAGTTTGTATTTCATCATTTGACCCAACTTGACACATTATGTGTGGCTTCCAAAATGACCTCTTAAAGTGTACATCTATAATTATTCTACTAGTCTGATATAGACATTGAAACGTTGCATATTTACATGACTTTAAATCCTAGGGATTCATTTTGGCCCCAAGATTTAAAAAGGACAAGTTCCCATTGTTATAGTTATTTACCTCTATTACTTCTATTTTCTGTAAATTTTATCTCCTTACATGGAAATCTAAATACACTGGTATAAAAATCTGCTTCATTTTATTTGGATTTAACTTTTTTGTGTGTTTGTCTAGAAACAACTGCATTTGAAGAGGTCGCTCTTAAAAATGTCAGATTATACCTTAAAAAAAACTCACCATGTGTCATTTATAGCTGTTATTGCAGAATCTACTGTTCAAATCTTCAAAAAGAGAAGATAACAGTTAAGACATGAGCACAGTGTCCTCAGTGATAGCCCTCCTGGTATGCATAAAACAAAAAAAATACCAAAAAAAAAAAACATATTTTTTTTAAGGCATCTTCATGTACCATTACCATAACCCATGTTTACAGCTTAATGCTTAATTTTGAACACTGTGAACTCATTTGATTTGGGCCATTAGCCGTGAGCGAGTTTTTAGCAGATGCGAATAATATAAAAACAAGGTCAAGATGACATCTGCGGTAAAGCAGTTACAGTATAGGGTTGGTCACACACATTTACCAGATTACGTGAGCATTTCTTTTGTGACTCCTTGGTGAGTGGTGATCTTATTTTGTTTTCCAGGAGCAATATACTGTACTTAGTGTTGTTGTGTTGTGAATACCACTACTTCTCTTGTCAGAAGTGGGTCAAGTAAGTGAATAAATTGTAGTGTTACGTCTTCGCAGTAAATACGTCTCTGTTTAGGTGTCACAGTTATGTTTCTCACACCCTGTTCTCCCTACACCTCTACCTCTTACTGCCTTTTCTGAATTTCTTCAAATTTGGCACAAACGTTCTCCGTGCTTCAACTGACTAGACGTTGGTGGTCAAGATAACTGTGACCATACAAAACAGGTTTTTTTGACCATATTTCAAGAATTTAAACACTAATTATTACAGTATTTCAGTGTGTGAGTGTCTAACAGGATAAGATGGTGGTGGTGGTGGTGATGACCTTTTATATTCAAACAGTTATGGTCACCTTTACTGGGACTTAAATGTTCAGCAAAAAACGGTGAGGAACAAAGGGGGAAATAATTTCACATTTTGCATTTCATCATGTGTCACAATTCGTAGCTCTACAACATCCATATTTGAAGCATTGTGCACTGTCACAGCAACAATTTTGTCAGAATAAGCTTTACTGGGCACAAATTGAAAATACACACCTTGCATTGAGTAATTTCAAAGTCTACATATATTATATGAGCCTAAACAGCCACTGGATGTAAAGCACAACATGCACCTGCAAGGTGGTAATAATTGCTATATAAAGTCAATCAATCTATGGCCCATACTGTCCTACTTTACCATTATTCATCATTCAAATTTCCTTTGGCTCCATTGTTAATGACCTTTTTTCAGTTTAACTGCAGTCATGCTCAGTTTATCCTCAGTAAATATCTCTAAAAGGGCATTCTTACATTGAAGGGTGAGTCACAGAGCCTGTGTGTTTGTGTGCAAGCACATGATAGCATGTTCACGTTGTTGAAAATAAGAGCACTGCTGTCTGTGTTTGCAGACGGGGGTTAGGGTCTGTTTCCCGAAAGAGGCTGTTTTGAAGGGAAAAAGAGGTTTTTATGCAAGGGCTGTGTTTTTCTAATGTTTTTGTGTTCCTGATGGCAGGTGTCTCATTACACTGAAACCTCTCAGCAAACATGGATATGGAAGTAGAAATGCATCTAGTCACTGACATTTTTGGGCATCTGTTCTTAGTAATCCATACAAAAATAGAATGAAGACTGAATGTTGTTGGCTGCATCACAGCCGTTCTATTTAGATGAAAATGCAACTAGTTTAGTTTGGTCCATCATCAAAAACAATCAAGTATGATTTTGACATGTATTTTTAGCCCTGTGTGTTTGTTGGGTATCTGCCTAGATCTTTGACATGAGTCACTAGGCACTTCATGTGACCGCTTAGCTTATGAATGAAGACAACCCCCTCTCCAGCTCCTGGTCCACTGACAAAAGGTGGCCCAACAGCTGTTGCCTGGAAACCAACACTGGTTACCATATTGCCATGTTGCTTTGTATCTGTCCTGTCTTGTATATGACATTTCATCCATTGTTATATGGAATTAAATTACTGAAGTATAAGACAACAGCAGTTTTGAACATCATATGTTTTATATTCTAAGATACAGGATTCAGTTTTAGTATTAAGAATAAAAGGTTGAGATTTAACTGACCAACCAAGGTCGAAACACTTTACACACAATTGAGCAGTCGGACCATTTCATCATATTTGAATCAAAGTAATATTCCACGTGTTATCAGGGTTCACTGTGGACTAATTGTAGGCGGCTGATATAGACTACATGTAATGAGAAAATAGGAGGTAAATGTGAGTAAATATAGTAAACCAAAGGAAAGTGAGTAAAGAGATCCAAATTTTTTCCAACAGTGGGAAAGGAGTGGTGATGATCACAAAAGAGTAACGGAAGTACTGTGGGTACCTAATGGGTATAACGTGTTTGTTCCCAGGTGAACATCATTTACTGAATATATTGAAGCACAGACTAGTAAGTTGTGGTGTGGATCTGAGATACTGTAACTTGTTGCAGGTACACATCGTGTTTAGAGACAGATCAAACTGAGCTGGATGTGTTTCTGCAGGCTGGAAAGCAACTTGCTCTGGAAACACAGACTTTTTTTTTTCTTTTTTTTGGGTCCATCAAGGCGTTATGAAGTGGATGATGCAAGTTGTGCAGAATGACCTCTATCATCATCTTCAGCGTGCGTCTCTCCGCCACATCCACCAGTGAATCCATCAGGGAAACATGATTGAATTCTCCTGATGCCTCAGGATGTTTAGTCTGTATCCTAGCAACAACTTTATGGAGAACTTCAAGTTTAGCAGTAGCCATTGGTGGGATGGGATCTCCACTTCCAAGCCTTCACCTTTGCACCAGCACGGCAACCACAATAACACCTCTCCATCTCTGCTGGAACAGGGCGGCTTCCTCCAGATTTGTTCCATTTTCAATGAAAGAAGCTCCTCTTCTGAACAAACTCCTCTCCAACAACAAAAACATAACAAAAGTAAAGCAAGGGTTGAGTAAACACTCAGAGCTACCAGACTTTGCTGTTACCAGTTAAAGCGCATTTTCTAGAAAGTTATGTGAAAACAACTCCAGAAAAAATATTGCAAAGTTGATGACAATGGTTTCTTTTAAAATCAAAAAAACATGCCACAAAGTGAGCAAAAGCAAGTGTAATGGTATTGTGATAACAGGCCCAGAAGAATAAGACTAGTCTCATTCAAATAAAATGTTTTGTTGATTTGTTGAATTAATGTCACATCTATAAATAATGGTTAATTGAAGGCACTGGGGAGTATAGAAACAGGAGATTTGTTACAGATCTGACCTATGGTGGATGAAAAAATGTTACTTGAACTAAATGCTGCTAAAGCTGGGCCAGTAAGTGTTGCTATAGTAACATAAATGAAACCAAAAGCTGGTGATAGAATAGATAAGGATAAGCTATCACAAGGCTCATATTGGCTTTGATTAGATAACCCTTCTTCACATAGATACACACATTAGAAGGTGTTTAAGATTAGTTGACTTATCCCATGTATTCAGTCAAACACTGAGAAACTCTGTACACGGCCTCTATCACTGAACGAAAGTTGAACTGAAAGTTGCAGACTATATTTAGGCAGTTTTTCAGCCTTGTTTATATTGATCATGCAAACACCTGTTTTATGGTTAATAGTTATCAGTAGTTGAACCAGGCTATTTATAGCTGCACTAATTATGCCTCTGGCCTTGATGACAGCCAGAGCCAGGTATTGTTTTCCGGTTGTGTGTCTGTCCACCTGTCCCTCCGTATGTTACATACATCTTGTGTCCAGTAATGCTTTGACAGAATTTCAGATTTTAAAAAAAATTGCCACTAACAAGGATTATCTGATTTCATTTTGAGGGTCAGCGGTCAAAGTTCATGGGCGTGGTGACCTCAGAAAACACAGCTTTGGCTTTTTTAAACCTAATATCTTATTAACACCCTGAAAATTTGGCACAAATATCCACCTGGACATTCTTCACTCAAACCAAACTTGAAAAATTAGATGACATTTACAAGTATTAGATTAGGGTTTCATGGTTTTTATATGTGCATGAAATAAATATAACACTTTCATACAATCCCGCCTTCTAATAAGCAGAATGTGTATGATTTATGACACAGTATCATGTTGTTTTAAGCAGACATTAGTATTCATCAGTGTGTTTGTCAAAGAGATAATCAAAGACAAGTTTAAACAAACACTCCAAGGCTCTCCTGAGATTAATTATTATTCATCATGGCTTCAGCAGAGAGGTATACCGAGCATGAGATGAAGAGAGGAACCGGCAAGAGCCTGGACTTTTATTTTCCCTCTCTCTCTCTCTCTCTCTCTCTCTCTCTCTCTCTCTCTCTCTACCATGACGTCACTCAGGTTTAAAGCTCTCCTCGCATGTCCTCGGTTGGTTCCCTCTCCGTCCTCCTCCTCCTCCTCACATTCACCTTCCTCACTCAGCTGAACACCGGCCAATGCTTCACACCACCCCTGCCCTGCGTGTCTGTCCCATGCGTGGGAAGCACAACCAAAGCCAGGGCTGCACCGCACAGGGTTCACAGGAGCGACGGAAAGGGGGCAATCTTTGCATCCTCTTTATCTTGTTTTTTTACATTTCGTCCTCGGACGAAGGGCTCTGATCTCAGCGAAAACCTTAGCTCACACCGTTTTGTCACGGAGGTAGGTATCCTAAACTCACCATAACTCCTATTCTACATAGAAAAGAATTATTATATAATAATAATAATAACAATGTTTTTTTTATGTATCTCGGTCATTAACAATCTATTTTGTCTTGTGTTTCCAAAATGATGTTGTCATAAGAATGAACTTGTATTAATATTAATATGAAAGATCAATTTGAAGGAATCAGTTTCGCTTGTATTTCCTAATGCAAATATACCTGTTAGGCTATTACATATTATTAAGCACCACAATGACTTTGTGAGTCCTTAAAAGTGAGACCAGGAAACTTATGGTATGTTTGATGTTTAGTTTGCGATTTCAGCACCACGGACAGCTCTTTAGCCGCTTCTGTGTGCTGAACTGTGGTCACAACCTTAACAAGGAAAATCCACCTTAAAACTCAAACTGTGCTATGCCAGTGATTTTTGTGTAATGAGTTCTGACAGACAGCTGTTATCCTGAGAATGAAACCAAAGCAGAGATTTTCAGTCTACCTAAAAAAGTTTTAGTTTTAGTACTAGAAAAAGAGGAGTGTGTCAGTTTCCACTCACTGTGCCGTAAAATAATGATGGAAAACCATTGAGTATTTTTTTTTATTTCAATCTACAGATCCTGGGTTTGTAGATTACTTTTTCACTCCACTTTATTTCTTTCTGTTGTTCAACTCAAATTCACAAAAAACTGACTGTGAGGTGGACTCTACAAAAATGTCAAAAATACCTGGGGAATTTTCGTTGTATCTTTGTAGCTGACTCTCGCAACTGATCTCCTGTGAAAAAATCCAGCATTAGTTGAGATTTTTTGTTCTCATTTAAAATACTTGTTTTTATATTTAGTTGTAATTTGCTTTTGTTTCTTAATTTTCCTTTACGTTGTACATTATAACCAATCTTCTCATTCTTCTTCTGCCTGCAGGACAAAGGGACAACAGACAGGAGATATGAATGAGTCGCTGATGGTGAACGACTCCTCTGTGGCTCCTGTGGCTGGGGAAGCCCTGCCATGGATGGAGGCTGAGTCTCCAGACCACAACGGCAGCCTGGAGTTCTCCACTGCCCCGTTAGTGTTTCCCATCAACCCCTGGGACATTATGCTCTGCATGTCAGGCACGGTCATCGCCTGTGAAAATGCCATAGTGGTAGCCATCATCTTCTACACGCCAACGCTAAGGACTCCCATGTTTGTGCTGATCGGGAGCCTAGCTACAGCAGACCTGCTGGCTGGCATGGGATTAATCCTAAACTTTGTGTTTCAGTATGTGATCTCCTCTGAGACTATCAGCCTTATCACTGTAGGTTTCCTGGTGGCCTCCTTCACTGCCTCCATCAGTAGCCTCTTGGCCATAACAGTGGACCGTTATTTCTCCCTCTACAATGCCCTGACATACTTCTCAGAGAAGACGCTGCAATACGTTCATCTGATGCTACTGGGGACCTGGGGGGTGTCTCTGTTCCTGGGTTTGCTGCCAATTCTGGGCTGGAACTGCCTGGATGAGCCGGCCTCCTGCAGCATCGTCCGACCTTTGACCCGGAGCAACGTCACCCTCCTGGCCACCTCCTTCTTCGCCATCTTTGTGCTCATGCTCACCCTCTACTTCAAGATCTGCAAGATTGTGTGTCACCACGCACATCAGATCGCCCTCCAGCAACACTTTTTTGCCACCTCACATTATGTTGCCACTAAGAAGGGGGTCTCCACTCTTGCTATCATCTTGGGGACATTTGGTGCCAGCTGGCTCCCTTTCGCCATCTACTGCCTGGTGGGTGAGAAGGAGTATCCCCCAGTGTACACTTATGCTACACTGCTGCCAGCCACCTACAACTCCATGATCAATCCCATTATCTACGCCTACAGAAATGCAGAGATCCAGCGCTCCATCTACATGCTTCTCTGTGGCTGCTTTCAGGCCAATGGGGCTTACAGGTCCAGGTCACCAAGTGAAGTCTAAAAAAGGTGCTAGGGCTCTTTGTATGTGTGTGTGTGTTAGTGAAAACAGAGAGCAAAAAGACAAACCATCCCGTGACCATTGACAATCTGCTTACAGTTGACAGTGAATGCTTTACAAACACAAAAAGAGGGGTGTGATGCTAGAATCGTGTCTCTCATGCATACTGTAATCTGCACTTTACTATGTCTCAACACGAGTGAGGATGAAATCTTGGAAATGCTGTGAACAAGAAAACTTCTGTGAAAAAGACAAAACAAACTTGTGAATGTACTTAAAAGAGAAAAAGGAATGGAAAATCTTGCACTTTATTCAATGTTTTTGAAATGCCAAAGCAGTATTGTAAAGCCCTTATTGTGTTTCAACGTTTGAACCTGTGAGTTACCATGTGCCATTTTTCTATTTTGAATTGTATTGTCTTTGATGTACATTTTCTACAAGACGAATAAAAGGATGAAAATCCAGCTGTGGCTCCGTCACGTGTCCTTACTGTAGCACGTTTCTTTGATGCGGCCCTTATGTCACACCTGACTTGTTTTTGTTTTGTTTTCTTTTACCTCCTCGACACCTCGTTCCAGCCTCTTCCTGCGGAGTGCAGGTGGGTCTGTTTGAAGAGACTAATGGCACATTGAGAAAGCAAGTACTTTGCCCGGAAAATAGCTTCAATTTACACCTAGACACATTTGAATCCTGTTTGCTCAGCCTGTGTGTAGGTGAGCGAGAGAAAGACAGAGAGAGAGAGAGAGAGAGACAGAGAAAAAGAGAGAGTGAGTGAGACAGACAGATAAAAGGAGATACCACAAACATGTGAAAATATGTGCCATGTATTCAAGTGTGCTTAGCAGCTTTGATTACCTTCCCAGGATGAGCAGTGGAATCTAATATATGTCCAACTATTAATGCTACGGGAATCAAAAGATCTAATCAAATTAAATAAAAAATGTTTTTTTTGTTTTGTTTTGCAATTAACTATCTGTGTGACTCCATATTTGCTTTAGTATATGGTTATATTGATAAGATATATCTTGCAGGAAATGAAAAAGGTTGTTTAGACTGTTGCCTTATCTCCGCTTGTCTCATCATCATCTACAATTATGACTGCAGAGTGAAGCAGCTGCAGGCACGTGTAGGAGTGTGTGACAGAGCAAGAGGAGCTCTCTCTGGTAGCTGCGCTGTAACAACTCTGAATGAACCTGGGAGCCACAAACACAGCAGTTTATCTGCCAGGCTGTTTAAACAGGTTCTGGTCGAGGGCATCAGGGTGCCACAAAGGACCGGGAATACTGTTGTAGACCATGGAGACCTGCAGGTGTCATTGGAAACATAGAGACAAATCTACTCCCTTTAAAAGCTTTTACATGCCCTGCTGCAACGTGACATCAGAGCACTGCCATAAATGTTAATTACACCCACTATGACTATAAAAACATGCTTTTCGAGTCTTTTGCCTCTCAGTTTAAAGAGAAAATGCAACTTTTAATCTGTTGGAAAATGAAAAAGTCACACAGCACGAACTTTTACATAACAGCTACAGCAGCCAAGGCCACAAGTGGCAGTTCTTTTCTACTTTCTCTTATGCACCTCCTATAACCTTTCTCCCCCTCTCTTACAATCTGTTTTAGGTTTTCTTGCAATTATGTTTCTGCACAGTTTATTCCCTCTCTTTGATATTTTAACATCCTCAAATGTACAACAGCCAGCTTTAACCTAATGCAAGCCAGACTGTATCAGAGTCCTGAATCCTACTTTGCATATGGCCATAGTGCGTATTGACACTATTGTTAATACTATAACTGTATACCTTAATTACTGGATTGAGAGCTCAGGATTATATCATCATATATTAAGTTAAATGTTTTGTTAATAAGAAGACTCCAAACTTAAACTGATACTTTTGGATTACATTTTACTCTGTAAATAGATAATGGTGCTTGGCCCACCTTGTCATTGTAAGCTATATATTTAACATAACATTATAAGACTGTGTGTGTGTGATATAAATATGTCTACATCCAGTATAAATCCACTTCACACTCTTGTTTTGTCCGTGTCAGTGAGCTTGATCCCACTGCTGTCTCAACAGTACTTCTCACTTCTCACACAACAACAATATAGGGGTCACTGCCCTTGTTCCTCATGTGGATGATCAGTTGTAATGATCTCTAGTTTGGAAGCTGTGAAGCCTTCAGTCAGTTTACGGCTGATCACAAAGTGGGGGAGAGGTGAGGGATGCTGAGGACCACTAATGGACCGCACGCTTTGAGAGCAGGATGTGTTTGTTCACCTTGTTTTTTTCTCCACCTTAACAGATGTTGCTTTTGGTCCGCCTCCATAGCAGGCGACCACCTGTTTGTACACAGTGGTTAGCTCATGGAAAATGGCTAAAATATAGTGTTTCAAGCTGAAATATATTGATATCACTTTTCTAAAGTGCATTGCTAAGGATTGTTTGATTCACTGTTGTCTTTAGATAGGTGACTGATATAGTTTAGACAATTATTACTGCAGGTGACCAATAAAATACAAACTCAGCCACTATGAGAAGAAGGCTCTGTCTCTGATTGGAAACCTTAATACAGCACAGCCATGACTATAGAGTTGTCTTATATATAAGTCAAATTAGGATATTTTATGTTGATATTCAGTGTCATACATCATTTACATGTGTAGTTCCCCTCTTGATGTCAGATCAGACACTAATGTGCTTTCAGCAAAAATATTGTCATAGTGAGGTTGAAAACCACCTGGGTTAAAAAGCCCTGACTCTTTCTTTCATGTTGCTCCCCTGTCCTCTTCTCTGCTGCTGTCAAATAAAGACATCCAAGATTTAAAAGCAGCTCAAAAATGAGAATTACAGATCTTCAAATATCATTATTTTCCTGAGAAACTACAGTTACACTTGCAATAACTTTGTGAAAGTGTGATTGTGTGTTGTCCCATACTAAGAGCTATAAAGTAGGAAGGCGATAGGCCGCTGTTAGTGGAGCCAAAGGTGGTCCCACCGGCTTATTATCTGTGGAGGCAACAAAGACCAAAGACTTTTCCTCACTTTTTTCTTTCCTCTACACTTGTATTTACTTACTCATTTCTCTTGGCGTCACCAGAGCTTGATTTCAGCGGCATGCTTCACATTTCAGCAGTGCCTGCACATATTTGAAAATCCAGACCACAACAAAAGTTATGAAATGCATCTATTTTTATAAACTCTGTGTCATCTGTTCTCAGCAGCAAAGTGGAGTCTATATTTTTGCAGGGATTAACTTTAACGATGCTGATATTCACCTGTAGACCCTAATTTTTCCTGCTATCCATTAGACTAAATAGGGGCTGGCAGCAGTGTTTGAATTATGTAATGCTTGATCAGGGCAGACCTGAGCAGCAGACCTGAGCAACTCTCCAGGCAATTACCAAAGTACACAGTTCAGTGATTCCCTCATTAATAACATTAATTACAGTGGTGTAGCAAATGCTCTCAATAGGAACATTACTATTACTGAGTAGCCATTAGCTCGATGGAAAAGACTTTGGTGTTATTGATTGTGTAATCACACAAATTGCTGGTTTTTGCGTCCCTCCTGGGTTGTCGCTTCATATTCAAATGAAAAGAATGTTTGAGATGGAGACGGCAGAGGGAGAGTGCAGCAGTGTCGAGGGAAGACCTTGGACCCACCTACACAGTGATTATTAGACACTGGGGTTTACCGTGATGAACACACCCACACACACACACATGCGTGCACACAAACACACACTTTATCTCTTAGAAACGCACAGACAAGCCCACATCAGCTGCATAAAATCTGCTTTGCAATAAAGGCTATCATCATTTGCCTGTGTCCCTCTGGTTGCAGCCTGTTTAAACACTGGTGTGTGTGTCTGTGTGTAGACAAGAGTGTGTGTGCATGTGTGTGTGTGTGCACGTGTTGACACAGGACTGTAGTGTATGAGTGGGCTTGTTAGTAGCCTGGCTGCTACCACAATTTGTCACGGGTAACTTACCAGATGATTGTGGGAGGGTGTCATGTGTTGTGATGTCTGTATTGTGAACTATACGTAGTGTGTGTGTGTGTGTGTGCAGCTACCTGTATGTGAGTGTGTTGTAGAGAGAGAGAGAGATACCTGCCATAAGCCTGGCCCATGCAGGGGACATTAACTTCTCTCCCTCTGGCTTCTCAGAAAAGCCATGTGTGACGTAGCAAGTGAACATGAGGGACATTTTTCAAGGGACAATGAGCTTAATGAAATTGTGAACAACACTGAACAGTTTGAGGTTTTGTTCATTTTAGATGTTAAACAACACATAAAAAGAGTTGAATGTCCTCTTGCATGGTAACTGCTGCATGACACAGTATTGTGCAGAACATTTTTTAACCTAAACTGATGCAACAAAAAAAAAACAAAGGAATGAAATAAAATGAACAAAGATGACATTTTACATGTATAAACATGTAATCCTTGTCATCTATTTCCTGGTGGTCATTTGACCCCTGTTAATGACCTACAAGTCCAATGTCTCCAGGGTTGTGAAGGAATTTGCAGGTGGTTTTCTTACACGATGATATAGTAAAGATTTAGGAAAGGAAATAAAATTTGGGATTTGTCTTGAATAACTCGCAGAGATCAGTGCTTTTAGATCAAATGACATTAGGGAAAACTGTGCGATTCTGTGTTTATGTGGTTCAAGATCAAGAAGGAAATGGCCACTTAAAAATGAACACCAGTTCACACTGACTACAATATTACCTCATACTTTATGTATAACTGAATTTATTTTT